>JAESVK010066426.1:20043-34704 GCA_017140935.1 Hamamelis virginiana
TTAAAAGTGTATTAAAACTCACTTTTTAGGCCAAAATCAACATAGAAACATGCCTAGGTTCACATAGAATAATTAGATTGCATTTAGGACACTTTCATGCATTATTTATATTTTTGATGATATTTTTTTTATTTATTTTCCAGAAATTCCAGCATGCATATTTTAATGTTTTAGGTATTTAGACTAACCTAGGATTAGCTAGAAACCCTAGGATTAGGGGGATCACTTGATCCCACTTAAGACTATCCTTTGTTGTAAGAATTTTTATAGTAATAGAGTTCTACTTGATTTAGGATTCTACTTCGAGAACAACTCTAAAATTTTGAAAGTGTTTAAAACGGAATGAAATTCCATCTTTTATGCAAAGAAAAGTGTTTTGATCAAATCCAAACTCTCGAAGCTAGAGTTCTACTTGGTTTAGGACTCTACTTCGAGAACAACTCTAAAATTTTGAAAGTGTTTAAAATGGAATGAAATTTCATCTCTTATACAAAGAAAAGTGTTTTGATCAAATCCAAACTCTCGAAGTTAGAGTCCTAGATAAGATAGAATTCTTTTGGCTATATGGTTCATTACAATAGGAGAGTCCTAAGGTAATCGAACTACGTGGACTTTGATCTTTGTCAAGCAATTGATAATGTACGTAGGCAGTCAATAGGGCGCAAGTCCAATCTTAGGTTGACTTCTAGTCTCCTAAGACCATTAGGATTATGTATATTTTTATACTATGTATTATTATTATATATTATATATCATATTTTGTGATTGATTAGATAACTAGGATTGTTTTGAAAAGATTTTGATAAAGCCCAAACTTAATTAGGAGACCTTTAATTAGGGCGAGGTGGGTGCCTACAAGGAGATCCTTGGAACCTTCCCACTTCGTAACCTAGCCCCCGAATCCAACTTTGATTCAAAAGACCATGCTTTTCCAAAATATGGGGTCAACGTTTTATTGAAAATAAAACTCTTTTTTTTGTGGTTTCCTTGTTCCCTAAAAATAAGGTGGCGACTCCTAGTTTTTTACAAACTCTCATCCCTTTTTCAAAAACCCTATCTTGAGTGGATAATAGAAAAGGATAAACGTGGATAATAGAAAAGGATAAACGTGGATAATAGAGAAGGATAATAGAGAAGGATAAATCGGGACGGATAAACATCATCCACAATCCACTCAAGATAAACATCTCCCCAAGAGTGAACGAGAGAGGCCTCCCTATCCAGGTTGGCTGGTTCACACAGATATATCATTACCAACGGTAAAAGGTTACTTATCTATACCTCAATGCAGTTGTGTTTTCCAACCCTTGTGGCTTCACGAGCCTCCTAATGCAATGCCTGATGCATCCAATGCAAGTGGTCCTCCAAAGGACCCAACAAACACTGAGAAACAAACAATAATGCATGCAAGAAAGATCAAAAGAAAGCACAAACATCCACAGTTCAAAAGTAAGGCAATGTGACTCTCAAAACTGCCCACTTGTGACTCTAAGGATTTAAAACCCCAAAATGCCAAACCCTCTTAAAACTTTTAAAACATATCCCCAGCTGCGCCAAGATGTCACACGTTGAATTCCATGGCCAAAAACAAAGTAAAATGGGAGGAATAGACCAAAGAAGACAAGGTGCACACACAAAGGGCATGCTTGCCCTATAAAAGTGCCGTTCAATCCCAAGCGTAGGATCTACCATTGCAAGCGTAAAAATACATGGAGTCCCATGGTTGTGTCATCAGAGATAGAAAGTCAGAGAAAAACTCGAAAATCCTTTTGAGAGTTGTTCAGAGTTGAGAAAAAGAAAATCCAGTGTTTTTGAAATTGGTTTTGTGTTGCACACAAAAATTGTTTGATTATTTTAATAATAAGATAAAAGAGCTGGAATTTAGAGTTCAACTTGTCCACACCTTTGGTTCTAATTCCTCACACTTTATACTCATCCAGAATACATTGAAGAATGGTCTGGATGAGAGATTTAACAAATAAACTCAAATATTTACTCGCCCAATTTACATTGAAGAATGGTTTGGGCGGAAGATTTGACAATAAAAACTATCTCACTATAAGATAATAGGATATTCATGATAAACACTCTTTGAGATTTTTTTACAAACACTTGAAATGCTTTCAGCACTAAAAACTATCTGTGGCAATAAATTGACAGATGGTAAAAGCTAGCCAATCCTTATGGATCATGAACAAATACTGTATTTAGCACAAATACCCAAATATGTCAAGTTAGGACATAGTGTGAGAAATCATTTCCTCAAATATGAATCAAATATCCCTCATCAATCCCAGCATAAGTGTTTAGCTACTATGGTAATTGAAATGAATTCATTCAACACAAAGTAAACTGAAAACATGATTAAACTTAAAAGATTTGAAGTCAAACTGTATAAATTAAAATTAAACCAAACTTGTTCTAATACAGATTAAAATTAACAAGGAATGAAATTACAACTTGTAAAATAACTAAAAAAACAATCTAAACTAATCCTGTAGAGAAAGAAAGATGAGAAATATGAGAGAGAAGAGAGAGAGAACTAAAACCTAAGTGTAAGCTAAAATTACAAGTGAATAATCCCCCATACAAAGATCTGCCAAAAGCTTATATAAGATTACATATTAAAATACAAAAATGCCCCTCAAAAAGTCACAAAACTAAAGATATTTTGCTAAGGCGGCGCCCATTACCGATAATGCTTAAGGCCCATTATCGGTAATGGCTCTTGTGAATTATGCTTCGAGGCTAAGGATCCCTCCATTACCGATAATGGAGATTGGCTTTATCGGTAATGGTCCTGGACTGGTTTAAATTGGAGCTGATACATGAAAGCTATTATCGATAATGAAGATGGAGCTATCGATAATTGGATCATACTGGAAAACCTGGCTGCTGCTTTATGCTCTCATTACCGATAATGAGAAAGGCTTCTATCGGTAATGCTATTCTGCAGGTTCTAGAGCTGGCACTTGATTCTTGGGCTACCGATAATGGAGTATGGACTATTGGTAGTGAATGTTGATTGGCTTCTCTTTGCTGTATCTCTATCTACTATTACCGATAATGGGTAACCTCATTATTGGTAATGACACTGGCCTGGTTCACTCTTGATGGAAATAAAGCTTGAACTACCGATAATGGTATTCACCATTATTGGTAATGATTGAATTCTGCAAAATTTTCCTTTCTTGAACATGACTCAACTTGCTTCAAAAAATTTTTAAGTTTAGATCTTTTTTTCTGGCTTTGCAACTCCCATCTTTCGCACTATGTTCCACCAAATTGCACCGTATTCCTACAATACAGAAAACATTAAACATAAGTAAAAACAAAGATTATAAACTACTTATTTACATCAAAAACTACGTATTTAGACATGCTTTATCACTATTGGAAATGCATGATTGCGAAACAATCAGGGCAAATATGATATTTCCTAAAATAACTCTCTCTAAAAATAATTTGATCTTGAAACCACCAAAATCAAAAACTAGGTTTCACAAGCTTTTCGTGCATATAAAGAACGTAAAAAACGGATACCAAATGAGAAAGTTATGAGCAAAACAAGTTTTAGGAGAAAATGTACTAAATTGACCCTTGGATTTGCACATCTCATCTCCATTACCGATAATGGTCTATGCCATTATCGGTAATGGTCTCCTCTGCTGCACACTCCCGAGCTACAGTAGCCAAAAATCTTCATTTCTAACCCCCTAAGCTTTTCTAAACTTTCATTTAACAACTCAAAACCTTGATCCAACTTATATACATGTTCAAAAACATGAAATTTGTTGTTTAAACTCAAAATCATAGATTAAAATGCATCCATCCGAACTGCATGGTTTCAAAAACAAAAGTACAATTTATGAAATATACAAACTCATTTTCTAGCCCCTTTACTTCATCAATTCACCAACAAATTTACTTTAAGAATGGTTCTAATCCATTGCATACAAGTGAATGTCTCCCTTTATTAATCAAGGGAGGATACTGTTGGCACACCAAAAAATCGGCTACCAATTTTGGCCGAAATATAAAGAAAAATATTTAAACTCAGCATTGAAAGAAGGGAATTTCGGCCACAAGGAAAAGTAATGTAAATCGACCTATGAAGAATCGGCCATCCTAAAGAATCGACCAAATAGATTTTCGGCCATCTCAGAGATATCAATCATGCGGCCATTCCCTATCTCTAAGGAGAAAAACCAGTTTAGTGGAGATCATGGCTTGACACATGTCAACGCCTAAAAGGAGTCAATAGGCTACGAGACCATGGCTTGACACTTGTCAGCATCTAAAGGGAGTCAATAGGCCATGATCGCCAGAACGTGGGGAGTGGAAGATAGCTTGAGAAGGAAGTGGATAATGGGCCAAGAATATGGGCGGACACTTGTTATCTAGACAGACAAAGCTGCCTTTCTATAAAAACCAAAATGAGTCAAGAATACAGGGCCAATCAACATCCAACAACAACAACTGCTTTTTATCTTTACATTTGCTTTTTGTCAATTTATTTTCCTAGTTTAGGAGTATTTTATTTTTGTAATCAAGCTGTACTCAATCCGGGTTCTCCCAAGTTTCATCATTTGCAAATATATTAATTAAAGGAGCTTACGAGGCCAACAAATGGTATGTTTCTTGTGATTTTTATTTTTGTTAATCTCTTCAACTCATTATATTTTCACATCTCAAGGCACACACGTCTTTACACTCAAAGACCTCAGAACCTGCAACCGCCTTGATTGCAGTTGGCATGCCCGCGTGATAGCTGCTAGGTCGAAGTGCTTACGCCTAAGGTCCATAGAAATTTTTTTAGGGTGAACAGATACAAAAATACTCCAAAGCCCATAAAAAACACAAAATCTGGACTGAACACAACTATAAACTCTCCTATTGCTCCTAGAATATGTAAGATCAAGTGAAACTGCACAGTAGGAGCAGAATAGGGCACATACCCTGTTTAGCTCACACCACTACCACATCCCTACAGTGAACTTCACCAAAACTTGACTATCTGGTTTCATCCCAGCTTAGTTAAAGACTGTATATCCATTTAAACATATACCAATGTAAATTTCTCATACAATAAGAGAAATAAGAGAGATGAGTAGTGATCTTTACTTGTAGCTCCTTTTAAACATTTAAAAGAGAGAGTTTTTGAAAACTATATATCAAGTTTAAGAAAAACCAGTCCGAGAAACCATTAAACTTGCATCTATGATGAACTCAACACAACCACAACATTCCAGCCATGGATCAGGGTCCAAGATTTACATTCTCACTAAACCACTAGCCATAAACACTGATCCATGCCCAAAATCCTTGAAAATCAGAAATGAAAAAGAAAGAGGGAAGGATACAGACATACACGCAGCTACCAAGGATCCGACCCACTTCAAATCAGTTTTAATAATCATAGCTTCAACCTCCAAAATCCTTTTTAAACACCACATCACAACCAAATTCCAAAATCTAGCTTTCAAAACTCAAGGTCCGAAATGTACATGAAAGAAAATAAGAAAGAAAAGAGAAGAAAGGAAGAAAAGAGAGAAAATATAACACGCAAGCTTAAAACTCACCTTCAATGGAGGAATGAGCGTCTCCGGCAAGCTTCCCGATGAGAATCCGGAAAGGTTTGGGTGTCGCAACCCGCTCACGGTCTCTCTCTCACTCTCGGCTGCTCTCAAACCCTCTAGCTGAAGTAACTAAAATGAAAACAGGGGGGTGCTGCACACGATTTTGTAAAAAAGAAGGAGGGGGACTTATTTGCAATTATAAAAAATTCAATTTATTAGATTTAAAATGTGCCCTTAAGTTCATGCAAAACCTCAAAATTGCCCCCAACTTTATAAGATTTAAAATTTTGGTTTCCGTAATTTGCAAAATACTCTAAAACTTATATAAAATTACAAAATACGCATTTTAAAATTTTGGGTTATCACAGGTTTCTCATATATGTCACTGGAAAAAACTGCGATAGTATAATCTTAAAGTGATCATGGTGGGACAGTTGAAATTATAAATAAGATGATGATCGATGGTCTAATTTTAAACTAATGTAAAAAAAAATAATGACTATGCCATCATCATAGCATTTTTAATGCTTAGCTACAAGAAAGCACTTTCCCAAAGAAAAAGAAGGCAACCACTTCATTCTTTTTCCAGTTTAGGATAGAAATTTCAAGTCATTCGAAGAATCAAATAATGAAATTTCAGCATTGTATGAAGTATGAACTTCGTTGTGTTTAAAACACACAAGACAGGCTAGGATCAATGAGCCTTATGAGTGATGGCCTAATGTCATAGGCTCAAAAGAAAAATGAGGTAGGCCGTGCTTGAGCTTTGGATTTGCTAAAAGCCCAGCCCAGAGTCCATTTTCATATTGTTTACCATAAAAATCGCCACGTGGGCATTGTAGAGATTTTACCACGTGTGCATAAAAAGGAATAGATAAAATGATGCCACGTATAGACTAGAAGAAACTTTTAGGAGTTGGCAGGGAGCTGACACATGGCAAAGCTGGGAAGCAACAATAGAGAGACACGTAGTAGTTGAATCTGGAGTTACGGAGGTGGGCTAAAATCGTGGTTAGTTGACAGTTCCAAATGGAGAACAAGTAGCCCATTATATTATAAGAGGGAAACTGGTCCGAGAATTAAGCAAGTAAGAAAGTGGGCTGAAAGCAGTTACAGCCCATCTCCTATAAAAGAAGCAGAGGCAGCAGTGAAGAAGAAAACAATCAACTCAATCCAAACAGCCCATGGCAAATATCTTTGAAGCTTTATTTCCTTTCCTAGCCTAAATATTCTAGCTTTAGTTGAATTCCAGTAGCAGTTCGTCATCTTTAATAGCAGCAGTTCGTCAGTTTTATAGCAGCAGTTCATCAGTTGTTCAGTTAGTTTGTATTTGCAGATTTTGATTTCTAATTTCATAGTTTAATCTTTATTTCAATTGTCAATGGAGTTTATTTCTTATTTTGTTAATTCAAGCACTGTAAGTATTTCTTTTTGTCTTTCTATTTTAGTTAATTCTAACCAATGAGATTTCTTATTTTTAATTTGTATTTCTTCTTTTAAATCATTATCTCAAGTCTTTTAGAATTTTAATATTAGAACCCAAGAGGATCAACCTTTAATGCTCGTCAATCGGCTGATTCTCATTTTAAATCCAAAGTGACCAACTAGGCATTTAGGATCATTCCTAGATTTCCAGCCTAGAAGGTGCTAGAGGTCGTGTTCACACGATCTTTGGACTTTTGAGCCCTGGCATGCCAGCGCATTAAGACCTTACACCAGAGGTCTCGAAACTGTTGTTTTCACCGGGAACACCTTTTTGGCACGCCCTGTGGGATACATTTGTGTTAAATGCCTAATAGACCTGTCACAAGATCAATGACTAATCCAACTGAGGAACATGGGACATCATCAGATGGATCCCATGGTGAAGAAGAACCTAATTCAAAAGAAATCTTGAATGAATTGAGGAAAATGTCAAATCGTTTGGATGAAACAATACAAAGAGGAAATACAAATTTAATCCAAATGTTTTCATTTCAAATTTCCCAACAAAAGGAATTTTTTGAGAACTTAACAAGTTAAATGAAGAAATCAATGGGAAATAATAGCCAACCTTGTGAATCAAATGAGAAAGAGGCCTTTAGGATTCATGTTTCAGCAAAAAAGGCCTTCGAATCAGGAACGAATGTGACAGACAAAGGGGAGTCAAGCCACCAAGGTTTTAAACCTGCTTCATCACATACTCTAGTTCCACCAATGGTTAGTCCTATTGAGGATGAAAGGTCATATGTTCCACCTCCTTTGAGGAATGGCCAACCTGACCGTTCAAATGTGGAGGGATCACAAACTGCGACTAAAAGGTCTAATCTTGGGCCTGATTTTGGATCAAAAAGTTTTGGTAAACAGCTTTTGTTTGTTAATACGCCCGAGGGGCAAAACATTAGGGGCAATCAAGGTCTGAATACTTTGGCTGATGATGACTTTAGACCTAGATCCATTAATATGAATGACTTTTCGAACCAAATGCCCGGGGGGCAGAATGGGCGTACATTTAATAGCAATACTGGTAGAAGACCTTTTGAGGTTTTTCAAAACTCGACATTTACCTCTGAAAGACCTTTTGAAAATATTAATAGGGGTAATACACCAGACCGTAATGAGATTGTTAACATAGTCCAAGAATGTATGGCCGTAGGTAATAAGAGGAGGATAGTGGGACCTTTATACAGAAAGCCATATCTTGAGTGGGTAGATCAGTACAATGACTTTCCTAGAGGTTATAAGATACCTGAGTAACCTTGTTTTCAGGAGAAGGTGGTCAGTCCACCATTGAACACATTGGCCGTTTTACTATACAATATGGTGAGGTCTAGGCCAATGACAACCTAAAATTGAGACTTTTTGGTAATTCCTTGACTGGAACAGCCTTTACTTGGTATATAAGTCTTCCTCCAAACTCGATTTTAAATTGGAGACAAATGGACGAGCGTTTTCACATGCAATTCTATAGATCTGAACCTAAAATAACAATGGCCGATTTGTCTAAGTTTTGACAATTATCGAGTGAAAGTGTGGAACAATATATAACTAGGTTCAAAAAGGCCAACAATAGATGCTTTGTTTTCTTACCTGAACAAGAGTTTGTTAAACTCGCTCAGAATGGCTTTGAATTAGAATTGCGAAAGAAATTCGAAGGTATGGACTTCGAAGACCTTTTTAAGTTATCTGCTAGAGCATCAAGATATGAGAGGCTTTTAAGGGAGGAGGATCAGAGGAAAGCCTACTCGTTTGGGACATATTACCATGACCCAAATTTTGAAGTAAACCTGGCTGAAGTCATAGCTAGGAAGCATTTTATATGTCAGGCCTTAAAAAAGAAAGATATGGAGGCCCCTCATGATTCATAGGTCAGGAAAAATCTCATGGATGTTAAAAGAAAATTTTCATTTGATATATCAAAAGCGTCTGAGATATTTGATCATTTATTGACCGAAAAATTTATCAGGCTTTTAGATGGCCATAAACTTCCTGGTCGAGAAACTGGGGATTTCATTAAGTGGCATGCAACAAGGTCTCACGATACTAACAATTGTGTTGTTTTTCGACATATAATACAGGATTGTATTGATAAAGGTTTTTTGAGATTTCCAGAAAAAGAAAGAGAAACCATGGCTGTAGATACTGATCCGTTCCCAGTAGCAGAGATTGCTATGGCCTCAACTGACTTAGGATCTTTATCAAGGAACCGGGTGCAGAACTACCATCAAAGAAATTTTCCACATATCCAGCAGCGTTGGTTCAGAAATGAAAGACCTTGGAATTTTCATCCTCGAAGAGTTCCCTTCATTCCAAATCCAGCAAGATCTCAGATTTGCTGTAATTGTCATAATCCTTTGAACCCGGAAAGTTGTACAAGGCCTTTCATGAGACCTTATCACTTTGAAAGAACTCAAAGACCTCATGATTTTCCTCGTGTCCAGAAAAGATGGGTGCCGAAAGTTCAAGCACAGAGACCTCGGGAAGATATTATTGACCCAAGTTCAAGGATGGTCAAGTCTCCTTTAACTAGAGAAGGAGTATGGACCATATTGGAACATCCCAAATTCCCAAGCCCTTTTACCAGAACTAAGAAGATGAGGTTTCAAAGAAGGAGAGATGAATACAGAAGGTCTTTCCAAACAATTCTGAGTTCTGACACAAACCAGGTACACAAAAATCTGACTATAGTTGTTGAAAGAGATCGCAGGAGAGTTCAAGAAGTCTCAAAGAACAATAAGGAGGGAGTTAGGACCGTTACAAAAGAGAGTAAAGGGATTATTTCAGCCCTTGAAGAAATAGAAGACAGGTCTTTTGGTTTAAAAGCCAGTGAAGATCAAGGACTTTCCACGCAGTTAAGCGAGACAGTCAGACAATCAAGGGATGAAGAAGATCTTATGGCAGAGAATGATGAAGAGGACACAAGTCCAAAGCTAGAAAGTGGCGAAGATAATTTTTTACTGCAATTTGGAAGTCTTCCACCAGTAATGGGATGCAATATGACATTCACTTTGCCTTTATCTTTCAAGCAAAAGAAGGCTAAGAACCCGTCGAGATTGAAAAAGAGGAGGATAAACCAAAGGGTACTTCAGTGGTCATTGAAGAGGTGGAGACTGTTAATGAAGATGGAGAAATAGAAAAGTCAGAGAATATAGTGTTTGAAAAACCATCGGAAAAGATGACTCAACACCTCAGGCCTATGAAAAGGGTTTTGGTTGATAATGGAGCAGTTGTCAACATTCTTCCAAGTGTTAGCTTGAAGAAGCTAAGCAAAACAGAAGCAGACCTTATTCCCATAGACGTAACAGTCGCAAATTTTTCTGGAGGAGTTACAAAGACCAAAGGGGTTCTCCCAGTGGTTTTAGCAGTTGGAAACAGGGAGTGTTTATCTGCCTTTTTCGTGGTAGATTCAACAACATCTTATAATGCGCTTCTTGGCAGGGATTGGATTCATTCCAATTGGTGTGTTCCTTCTTCTTTGCACCAATTCTTGATCTTATGGAACAGCAGTAAAGTAGAAGTAGTATGGGCAGACCAGAGACCTTTTATTGCAGGGTCTAATGCAGCGGAAACTCATTTATATTGAGGTGACGTGGGTCCAATCAAATTCTTAGGCACTGACAAATAAGGAAAGCCCAAAGAAATTACCACAGCAACTGACCTTTTCTCAAGAAAAGCAGTAGAGAGGGTGATCCAAGAGACAATGAGGCCTGGACCAATCTTACTTGACCAGTCGTTGTCTAGTTTCAACATGGAAGAGATTCCATGAATAGCAAACATTTCGAAGATCAACATAAAGGTCTAGTTCAAGACCTTTTCAATAAACTGTTAGTGTACAACAAAGAGGAGAGCCTTTGCGAAATTTTAGAGGCCGAATGTATATTGGAGGAAAATGCTGAGGTCATAAAAGAAGACAAGTTTGGGGTGGAAGATCTAGAAGTGGAACCTGAACAACAAGAAGACCTTAGAGCAGAAGTTCAAGATCCACTAGAAGAAGTCAATTTGGGAGATGATCAGAATAATAGGCCAACTTTTGTGATTAGCCTTTTAGAGAAAGATACTAAGGAAGAAATCATCAAGCTACTCAAGGAATACCAAGACCGTTTTGCTTGGGATTATCACGAGATGCCAGGACTAGACAGGAAATTGGTGGAACATCATTTGCCGATAAAGCCTGGATTCAAGCTTTTCAAACAACCGCTAAGGAGGATGACCTTAGAGGTGACTTTGAAGATTAAGGAGGAGATAGAAAGGCTGCTGAAGGTTGGCTTCATCAAACCAATAAGGTATGCTGAGTGGGTTTCAAATATAGTACCAGTAGTTAAGAAAAATGGCAAACTTAGGGTATGTATAGATTTTAGGAATTTGAATCTTGCAGTCCCTAAGGATGAATACCCTATGCCTGTAGCTGATTTATTAGTAGATAGAGCAGCCGACCATAAAATCTTATTTTTTATGGACGGCCATTCTGGCTACAATCAAATCTTTATAAGTGAAAAGGACGTTCATAAAACGATCTTTAAATGTCCTGGAGCCATAGGAATGTATGCATGGGTAAAAATGTCATTTGGCCTTATCAATGCTGGAGCTATATATCAGCAAGCAATGAATGTGATTTTCCATGATGTAATAGGGAAATCAATCGAGGTCTATATTGATGATATAGTGGTTAAATCAAAAGAAGACCTTGATCACTTGAAATAGCTTAAAATGACCTTTGAAAGAATGAGAAAACATAAATTGAAAATGAATCAAGCTAAATGAGCTTTTGGAGTTAGAGCTGGAAACTTTCTTGGTTTTCTAGTTCACCAAAGGGGCATAGAGGTGGATAAAAATAAGTCAAAGGCCATTAGAGAAGTTAAGCCACCTATGAATAAAAATGAATTACAGAAATTTATGGGTCAAATTAATTTCCTGCGTCGTTTTATATCTAATCTTTCGGGAAAAACTTCTATTTTCTCACCTTTGCTTAAGCTCAAGGCTTGTGAGGAGTTCAAATGGGAGGCCGGACATCAGAAGGCTTTCGATCAAATTAAGGAGTATCTTACAAAGCATCTAGTTTTAATACCTCCTGTATCTCAGAAGAGTCTGACGTTCTATTTGTCAACTGTAGAAAAATCTTTAGATGCAATGTTAGCACAAGTAAATGAACAAGGCCATGAGCAGGCCGTTTATTACTTGAGTAAGACCTTTACATGTACTGAAAGAAGATATACTCCAATAGAAAAGGCTTGTTTGTCTTTGTTTTACACTGTGGATAAACTTAAACATTACTTTATGTCAAATACTGTGTACGTAATATCCAAAACCGATTTGGTGAAGTATATGCTATCAATACCTATTTCTAGAAGTAGGATTGGAAGATGGGCATTTGCCATATCAGGTTACGAAAATACATGCCACAAAAAGCAGTGAAATGTCAGGTCTTAGCTGATTTTTTAGCGGACCACCCAAATGATGTCATAAAAGAAGTAGAAGTAGATTTGGGAATGATAGAACACGTGGCATGGAGATTAGATTTTGATGGGTCAAGGACTGATAGAAAGTCCGGAGCTGGTATAATTATAACATCTCCAAATGGTTTTAAATATGAACATGCATACTGCTTGTCTTCCGTACGTGTGCGTAGGAATTCAGATATCACCAAACATAATAAATACTGAGGGAGTCCCCAGGTCATCTCCACAGGGAGTGGAACTGGTCTAAATGATCCTTAGGTATTGATAACCAATGAATGTAAAATAAAGTGTAAAATCATGGGGGTTTGATTGTTGATGAGTGATTTGTAGAGAATTAACTAAATTAAGACAATGAAAGTAAACGGTAGGATTCTAGGGTTTCTACTCATCCACAACCAAGCAACAAGCTTCTCTCATTAGAGTTCTCATCTTGGATTTATTGAAGAATGGTCTTTGATGGAAGATTTAACTTTAGAAGCATTTACAACAAAGAAAAATAGGATAATGAAAGTAAATGCCCACTTAGACATTTTATCAAACACTTAGAGAGTACATATAAGATCAAACACTACATGTGCCAAGCATAACTTGTTTAAAAGTAGTCAAGAAGATGCCAAACTAAATGTCAAGAAGGAGTAGTGAGTATTTACCATCATACAACTTCCATTAAAGCACAAAAAGATGAGAGAGTGTTGTTACCTTGGTTGGTGATGGGTTTCCTCCGTTCGAATCCTACCTTGGAGACTTAGAACTCCATTACAACTAGTTAATGAAACATAAATGCAAGAACAATGAAAATAAATGCTAGTAGATCACTTGTGAATGAAAATATAAAGTTTAACAAGCTACAAAATAAAGAACAACAAAGATTGCAAAGCATAAATGAAAACAAGAATACAAAACTAACCTAAACTAAACTAATCCTAAGCTAAACTAAGAGAAAAACTAAACTAACCTAAGAGAGATGCTAAGAACAAGGGTGGTGACCCCAAAACAACTGCAAAATGAGTATAAATACCCCCTCCCTTAGGGTTACAAGAGTGGGAGTGAAAATACCAAAGTGCCCATGCCAAAAACATCAATTACATATCAAACTGCTGTATTTTCGAGCTTTGGTACCGGTACCACTTATTTGGGACCGGTACTAGCACCTACTGCACAAGTGGTACCGGTAGTAAGTGGTACCGGTACCAACATGCAGAAAGAAATTGCCTTGCGAATGCCTTCGACTTCAAATGATCATCTCTCTCTCATCTGGAGTTGGATTTGGACGTTCTTTATATGTACGCAAAGCTTGAGAAGTATTCTTTCCAACCATGGTGGTCTCATTATCTAATTCAATCTGGAGAGAAACAGTTTTTCCAAAATGTCCATATTGGTCGCTTTTTGCACTACATGACTTCATTTGCCCATATCTCCCAAACCACTTGGCATTTACTTTTAAAATTTGATATGTGGCATCTAGACGCACTTAGAAGTATGTTATAGAAGTCTCATGACCTTTGAAGACTTCCAAGGCTTGACTCGAAGCTCTCACTTTGCATGCAAAAAGCATCCGTTTATATGCATTTAACCTACTATGGCTAAAAAACAACAAAAGAGTCAAAAGCACCCGTTTACAAGTATAAATGGCTCAAGTATGTACAAAATGATGGAAATAATGCAATAAAAGTATGCAATATTATGGTGCAATCACATACCAATTTGATTTCGAATGTAGTAATAATCAAGCCGAATATGAGGCCTTAATTATAGGCCTTGAGATATTACATGAAATGGGTGTGAAAATAATAGAGGTCATTGGAGATTCATAATTGATTTTGAGTCAATTGGCTAGTAAATTCAAATGTAATAGTTGGGCTTTATTACCATACATTTCTATTGCATCTCAATTACTTGATTCATTTGATGATGTGGTCTTAATGCACAAGCCAAGAGAAGAAAATGAAGATGCAAATGAACTAGCACAACTAGCTTCAGGTCTCAAACTTCCTAGAGGCCAAGATAAAAGAAATTTGGTGGTAGAAAAGAAAGCATTATCTTCTATCAAAACTAGGGAGGTAAATTTTGAAATACATGACATTGAAGAAGGCCAACAATATTGGAGAGAACCAATAATAAGGAGGCTAACCAACCCAGGTATGCCT
>JAESVK010066428.1:0-11455 GCA_017140935.1 Hamamelis virginiana
CTATCGTAAGCCTAAACAAAAAAATAAAAATCAATAGATCTGAACCAATTTTATAAATAAGAAAAATACATAAATGCTAATAGATCTCCATATGGCAAGCTGCAAAAAGTTGACTATAAAAAAATCATAGTGATTGGATAAAAAATCACAGTGATTCTATAATCAGTTTCTGAAAAAAAATTACATTGATTCTACAGTCAGTTTTTGAAAATAATTGACCATGAAAAAATAATGAAATTTTGAAGAACAGAATAATCACTGTTTTTTAATGGGGCAGCCTGAGGCAATGCGAACGATGGGATGCTTTGGGCCCCCGATTTTGTTTGAAAAGCTAGGCCCCCTATGGAAACATGATACCACTTCTGATGAATAAAAATAAATAAAATAAATGTAAGTGTTCTTTGTTTGATAGAAGCAAAACAGTGGGGCCCAATAGATTTTAGGCATCTCATGAAGAAAAAAAAATTAATTTTAAGAAAAATTCTATTCTTCCTTTTTTTGCATCTTTTCTCGTGCATTTGATCAACTTAGAACAGGTATTTCAACCAACCGTTGGATTTGATATCGACTAATACTTATCATGAATGCAAAAAATCACATTGATCCATGGTCTATTTTTAAAATTTTGAAAAAAATTGTAAAATATAATGAAAAAATTATGAAAAACTGTCATTGTCTATTTTTTAAAAAACCAATCGTTAGATCAATGTAAATTTTTGCATTATTGATACGTATAAATGGAATATCAAATTAAATGGTCAATTTTTTAAAATAACTATTCTAAGTTGATCAGATGCATGAGGGATGACAAAAAAAAAAAAAAAAAGACAATGTAAAAAGGGCGAATAGAATCGCTGTAATTTTAAATGTATAAGTGCTCCATTAGTAGAGCTCAATGGAATACGGGTTGTCCCCTAAGGCCCCACTAAGTGACCAAAATCTCCATTCCCCAAGCCCTCTGCTACCTCACCAAACCCAAACCCCAAATACCAAAGTATTATTTATTTATTTTTTTTTATTAATCCAACAAAATTCTCTCTCTCTCCCATGGACCCCATCCAATCCCAAAATCCCTAATTTTTTTTAGGAGATTTGAGAAAGGCGTAAAGCATTCATGCAAGTGGTCCTTTATCCGGTGGACCTCATTCCAACCCAAAATCCCTATTTTTTTTATTTTTCTCTTGGAATGCAACTATGCAGAAAAAGATAAAGTAAAAAATATTATATTTGTAACTAGTGAAGATAGTTATATTGATCAGGTATGTTATGTTATTTAGCATTTTATTTTATTTTATTGTCACATTTTCTTTTAGTTCACGACTTTAGTAATAACAATACATGCATACAAAATTTGTGTGATTACTAGCAAAACAAATTAAAAGAATAGTATGTAGTTTAATATATTACATACATTTTTTTTATGTCAGTGCCTACTAGGGCCCAGTTTAGATGTTCACTTTGGGTCTTGCAAACCTTGGGGCCGACTTTTTTTTTTTTTTTTTTTTTTTTTATAGTGACATTTTTAAAAAAATTGACTGTCGGATCACCATGATTATTGCTCAAAAAATGAGTGAGAAACATAGTATTATTGCTGAATTTTTTTTTGTTTTTTAGTACCAAAGTCAAGACAAATAACTAAGAAACCTTGGATCACCAAATGGCCTTATGTGGCACAATCTCACCTGTATATCACTAGGTAGTGATCAAATGTTAGATCACTATTGGATCCAAGTGCTCTTGGAAATTGTTTTACTGTCATATGTAACAATGACAAGAAATTTATTAAATTGCCCTATTTATAACAATGTGTTTGTTCACAATATTGCATACAAAAAATAATAGTTGTCACATGACATCCAAATAAGCCTTTAATGAATAATGAAAAATAAACTTTCCAAACATTTAAAAACTTTCTTAGATTAATTTGAATTATTTGAACTAAATTGAGAGACTTCAGATCTCCTAATCACAATGCTTTGTGCAATTTTATACATACTGCTACTTATTAAGACCTATATATGAAATATTGTAAGGAGAAGCAGTAAAAATCCATGAAGGACTCATAAGTTAAGTTAAATTATTGTAATAGGAAACTAACTTATTTCTTTTTTCAGACCAAAAAAATAAATAAATAAAAAATAAATAAAACTTATTTCTTTCTCAAATGCTTAATTCATTTTCATATTTGAATGTTTAACCAGTATTAAGTAATTAGCAATTTTTAACTTTAAAGGATTACTCCCCTCCGTCCATAGAAATATGCCTCTTCCTAAAAACACGCATATTAAGAAAAGTCATTAATGTATTGATTTGTGATAATTTTTACCTTTATTTCCCAAATTACCATTTCTTTATAATTGCATTTGGTGTAATGTCAAGGCATTCTAGGGGTAATAAAGGGTAATATAAAAAAAATTAAAAGAAATATAATTTAATTTTTTAAAATGGACTATCATTTTAGGACAACCAAGGCCTATCTTTGTATGACATAGAGTAGTTGCTATCTAAATATGGTAATTTTTGATAATTTTCGTATCTTTTCAAATAGTTCAGTGTCATATTTATTTTTAATTAAAAGCTTATAGAAGTACAATAGTATTAAATATGAAATCTTTTCATTGGAGTACAACAATACCAAATATGGAAAAAAAACTCTTATTAATATTGTAGCACTCTCAAATATAAAAATAAAAAATTAATTGAAAATACTCAAATACTTTGAAATATGAAAATGGGAAGCCCAAATCCAAGATGCTCCAAGGTTGGGTTCCTTGCTCAATCTCTTGACTGCTGGTCGTCCAGTTACCTTGTCCGGTAGTCAATGATCTTCACAAAATGGTGGGCCCCACGTGCTCTGGAGAATGGAGAGAATGTTTCACACAAGATGCAACGCAGTTCAATACTCCGTATATACATTAAGTGTGTGTTTTTATATTTTTTACAGTAATTTTTATGGAAGAGATGATATGTTGTGTGTGAAGCATGAAGGTTAACATCAGCAAGCCAGCAAGCCAGCAAGCAGGTCCAATCTCTCCAGTTTAAGGATCTTCACCTACCCGCTGTTGTTGTTCAGCCATTAAGGATCTTCTCCATTTAGATTCCATCCTCCCCCAGGCTCGAACCTCTCTCTCTCTCTCTCTCCATAAAGTTTGACACTGCTCTGTTTCTTTTATGTAACTACTGCAACAAGAATCTCCTTGCTATTTTCTGATACTATCATGTCTCTCTCCAACCCCAACAATATTTTCCTTCACGACAGACCCCATAGGTGGTCCACCCCTTCTGTATCAGGTTTTCTCTCTCTCTCTCTCTCTCTCTCTCTATATATATATATATAGAACCCTCCATTATTAACAGAAACAGAAAGCTAATTAACATTCGGTCATCTTGGTATTGATCCAGAACCATACAATGGTAATTCAATTTGGGATGGAAAGACCCAACAGTAAATAATGAAAATTCAAGATAATCTACTTTCAGAACACTGCGACTATTAAATGTACAACATATAATTTATAATTTATAATACACACACACACACACACACCCACCCAGAATATATGCTGCTTTATTGAGTCAATGTGTGTTTGTATATACCCAGACAATAGGCTGCTACAAATTGAGTTCTTGAGCAATAAATTGTTGTGGGGTAGAGCAATTATAGAATTAACTGGAACTTGAAAAACTGATAAAATTAAGTAAAAGTAGTTTTATGTGTTGTGGGTTAAATTTTCGATATTGATGCCAATGTCTAGGAGGTTTTTCCCCTTGGAAGTGGGTGCGATTTTCTTTTTTATTTTATTTGCAGTAGTTGTCGGTCGCTGTAATAACAGTTTATATGAATGCAGCAAGAGCGGATTGATGGTTATAATAATGGAGATTTTGAAGGCAGTGAGAGAGAGGATCTTGAGAAAATTGAAACTCATAGTGAAAATGATAAGGGGACAGCAGTTAGTCGGTGAAGGCTTGAGAGGAATTAGCATCCCTTGATTGGGAAAATGATTGCAGATGGCGATCAAAAATACAATAATATGGTTAGAAGGAAACTTTTATCATTGATGAAAAATTACGTTGTGGGGTTTAATGTTTTTTGTTGGATGCTGATAGTGAGTTAAACAACAGTATTGAAGAGTTTCATAACATCATTGACGATTACGATTCCTTTATCCTTATTATTGGTTTATAGTATTTTGATTTTGTGGAAGACCTTTTCCATTTCAAAATTTTCGAGGATCAGGAATAATAGGACAAACTTTTTCATCACATGGCCTTTCCGAGGGTTTTTTTCTAGGTGGGGTGGGGTCGGGGGTTCCTCTTTGCTTGAATTCAGAGGCGGTGCTAGCCGGACCACAACTATTATCTAAAAAAGATGTGAGAAGGGCAGTGGAGTTTTGATTATTGGGTCATTATCTATGGTTAGATCTGACTAGTCCTGGAGGACATTTATTCATGTCAAGCCGTCAAGTTAGTTTTTAAGGGGGTTGGAATATTACCCATTTTGATAAATGGTAGTAGCATGGTAATAAGATAGACTTAGTTAAATAACAACTAATAACCATCAGATATATTGGGCCTGTAAATTAGATTTGAGTTTAAATTAATTTGACTTTGAACAGGACATACCTTTTAGCAGATTCCATTATCAATTCAAGTCCCTGTGTATAAATGCAGAATGCAGAAAATTCGAAAATGAAATATTGAGCATTAGCTTGCCGGAGGTTTCTAGAGCCCACTAGTTTTGAAAGCCTCTTAGTGGGCTCTTTTCCTTCTTTTCTGTGGTTACTTTATTTGGCATTAAGTTCAGGTTGGGATTGTACCAAGTAGCAAATTCTATCCCCAGTTCAATAGCAAAGATGAGTCAGACTTCTGAATGTATATAACGGGTAGAATGGACATTTCATTCAGTGCTTCTATCATGCTTTTTTATGTTGGTTTTCTCTCTTCCTTTTCTTTTTGAACATATAAACACTTTGTTGTCAGGAATTTGCATTGAACTATATGGTGTCATGATCCTTTATTTTTAGTTTTTCTTTTGTTTCTAATAAAATTGCTGCTGGGCTTTTCTTTTCTCAAGCATCTTCTTTGGTCCCTGGATCAAAGCTTGTGACAGAAGCAAACACTGGCCATCTGGTATGATGGTCCTGCCATTCACCTTTTTCTTTCCTCTTTAATCTTGTGTATACAAAAATGAGTTAGTTAATAATTTATTAAGCTTCATGCAGTGCTTCGAGGGGACAAAAGAAAGAATTAAAAAGATGTTTGATAAGGTTGAACTTTCTGTTTCTTCATATGACACTGCTTGGGTAGCGATGGTCCCTTCTCCAAATTCTCCACAGGCTCCTTGTTTTCCCGAGTGCGTGAATTGGTTATTGAATAATCAGCTCCATGATGGCTCATGGGGTATTCCTCACAGCCATCCCCTGTTAATTAAAGATGCACTCTCATCTACATTAGCATGTGTCCTTGCACTCAAGCAATGGGGTGTTGGTGAAGAACAAATGAATAAAGGTAATTCAGCAGCTCTTCTCCTTCTACTACTATTATTGTTATTATTATTTTATAAGAAACTCTTCTCCATTTATCAGACTAGACAAATATTCCTTCTCTTGTTGCAGGCATCCGTTTTATTCAGTCAAATTTTGCTTCAGCTACTGATGAGAAACAACATTCTCCAATTGGATTTGATATCATATTTCCTGGTATGATTGAATATGCTAAAGACTTGAATTTGACCCTCCCTTTGGGACCAGCAGACGTAGATTCTATGCTTCACAAGAGAGATTTGGAGCTCAAAAGGTATTTTATTTTATTTTACATCGTATTTTGGTTCTGGTGCATGTTTGGTTTTCATGACTGTTGGAAAATTTTCTTTGACAATGATATACATCTTATAGAATTAATGATTTGAAAGAATGAAAAACCAGTAGCTGACCCAAGTTTTTCTTAGTATTGGGTTGTTCAAGCTCACTAACTTTGCTCATACTGTGGTTGGTGACATGGTTTGACTTGGTTTTGCTTGTTAGAACATGTGAGTGATGTTTGAAAAGAAGAATGAAACAACTTCATTACTTGAAGTCCCAGAATGATGAATCCATCTTGCATACTTATTTTGAACAAAACATGCTCACCTAAATGGTTTGATTTAGTTGTGCTGCCCGAAACCCCCTCTAACTTATCCGTCTTTTTTTTCCCCATGTGTTGTCAATTAGAGGCTCTGGAAGCAACTCAGAGGGGAGGAAAGCCTACTTAGCATATGTTTCAGAAGGAATGGGAAAATTACAGGACTGGGAAATGGTCATGAAATATCAGAGGAAGAATGGATCGCTGTTCAATTCTCCATCCACCACAGCAGCTGCTTTTACTCACCTTCAAAATGCCGGCTGTCTTAGTTACCTACGCTCACTCTTGAATTCATTTGGGAATGCTGGTAGCCTCATCCACAATTGTCTATGATTTTTCATGTTTCTGAATTAAATTTCTCTAACGTTTTATTGTTTATTTGTAATTGATGTCTTCAGTTCCAACGATTTATCCTCTAGATATATATACTCGTCTATGTATGGTTGATGGTCTTGTGAGGTTGGGAATTGATCGGCATTTTAGGAAGGAAATTACAAAAGTATTGGATGAAACATATCGGTAATGTTTCACCTGCCAATGTACGCATCTGTTATTGTGTGTTTAAAAAGAAAGGATTCATCCTTTTCTTTTATTTTTATTTTAATTAGTTCTTGCAATTCTTGCATTAGCCTTTTATACAAGTTTATAGATTGTGCCGAGTTCTCATCGTTTGGCAACATGAATTAACCAACAAACAGATGCTGGCTGCAGAGGGAGGAACAGATATTTTTAGACATCACCACTTGTGCTATGGCATTTAGGATGTTACGTGTAAATGGGTATGATGTTTCGTCAGGTACTTTGTTGATTGAATAGACTTTGTATTATGATCATCTCAGGATTTTGTTTTATTCAATAAGGTTTTAATAGTTTTAGCTTGTGTAGATCCGTTAACCCAATTTGCAGAAGGAGATCCTTACTTTGATTCATTCAGAGGACATCTGAAGGATATGGGTGCTGTCCTAGAATTATTTAGGGCTTCACAGATCGTTATATCTCCAGATGAATCAGCTCTGGAGAAAACAAACTCATGGTCAAGTCATTTCCTTAAAAAGGAATTATCCAATGGTTCAATTCATGCAGATAAACTCAGAAAATATATTGGACAAGAGGTATTTCTTGTTATATGTTGATAAATATTCAGCAACTCATTGTGAAGCACTTTGTTTTGGTCCTCTGATGTAATTCCGGGCAAACCATTATCTTTCATGATTCCAGGTGGATGATGCTCTTAAGTTTCCCTTCTATGCAAATTTGGAACGCTTAGAAAATAGGAGATATATGGAGCATTACAATGTAGATAATACAAGAATTTTGAAAACTTCATACTGGTACAACCCTGGTAGTTTCATTCTTTTTTATAAGAAAGAATGATTTTTATTTCTGCCAATGATTTATTCTCTGTCAGTATTAGTAACGTCTTTGTCCTTGTACTCTTCTAGTTCTTTAAATATTGGCGGCAAAGATTTCTTAAAACTGGCAGTAGAAGACTTCAACATCTGCCAATCAATACATTGTGAAGAACTCAAACAACTTGGGAGGTGCATATCTTTCTTTACTTTTCAAAACCATGGTGTGGTGACTGGTATTTGTACGAAAAATCCTTCAGAACAGGGTCAATTGCTGACCCGTGTAACATGAGACATTGGCAAACTGAACTGGCATCAGATTTTACCATTTTGTTTTCTCTTTTCTCATTTATTTCATTGGTGATTGGACTTGCAGTTTTTCCTGTCTCCTTGTTACTAGTGTTGCAACTTGACCTTGGTTTCGTTGAAAATCCATTACTTCATTATTCATGGGGGTAGCTTCGTGCTTTAACTATTGTAGGGAACACTGAATATCACTTAACATAATTAAACTGTGGTTTCCCCTGCCATGTAAGCAGGTGGGTTGTAGAGAACAGATTAGACAAGCTAAAATTTGCTAGGCAGAAGCTGGGCTACTGTTACTTCTCTGCAGCGGCAACCCTTTTCGCTCCTGAATTATCTGATGCGCGCATATCATGGACAAAAAATGGGGTGCTCACTACTGTAGTTGATGACTTCTTTGACATTGGAGGTTCTGAAGAAGAACTAGTAAACCTCATACATTTAGTTGAGAAGTAAGTATTCCTTTTCCTCTTTATTTCTCTTGTTTGTTGGATTTCCCATTGGTCTGTGATTTCTGCAGATTTGCTTCATTAGTCTTTCCAGTAAAAAGGGTGATAAATAGAAATGAATCACAGGTGGGATGTAAATATAGGTGCTGATTGTTGTTCTGAGCAAGTTGAGATCATATTTTCAGCACTTCACGGCACAATTTGTGAGATTGGAGACAAAGCATTCACATGGCAAGCACGTAGTGTCACAAGCCACGTAATTGAAATTGTGAGATGTAACCTTTAATTATCATATAATTTTTTTTATATTGATTAAATATCAGGAGCCTGTCACTGAGGTTTTTAATAGCATTGCTGCTCTTCCATTAGGTTCTGATTGCTTCATTTACTTCTTTTCCATAAAATTGCTTTTACTTTAACATGATTTAAAGAGCCTCTGACCTTGAATGAAATATTATCATCCGAAATAGTGATCATTGGTATAAGATCCTAATTTGATTCTATATTTACCTTTTATAGAGACCCTTGTATAGGGTAAGTTAGATGGTATTTCTGAAACGCCAGGAACGGTTTCTCTTAATGAACCATAGCCTTTTTGTTCGACTAAAAATAATTAAAGCTATGTTTGCATGACAGTGGCTGGATTTGCTCAAGTCTATGTTGAGAGAAGCTGAGTGGGTGAGGGACAAATCGGTGCCAACAATAGATGAATATATCACGAATGGATATGTATCATTTGCCTTGGGACCAATTGTTCTCCCAACCCTCTACCTTGTTGGGCCCAAGCTATCAGAGGAAGTTGTTGGAAATCCTGAATTCCATAATCTTTATAAGGTTATGAGCACTTGTGGGCGTCTTCTCAATGATATCCAGAGCTTTAAGGTTTATATTACTAGTCCTTTATTTGATAGAGTTAGTTTTATAAGTGTTAATCACTTATGGTGTGTTGCAGAGGGAAGCCAAGGAAGGGAAATTGAATGCTGTATTGTTGCACATGATTCATGGAAGTGGTGTTATTACAGAAGAAGAGGCCATTGAAGAGATGAAGGATATTGCTGAAAGTAGGAGGAGAGAACTGCTGAGATTTGTTTTGCAGGAGAAGGATAGCATGGTTCCAAGAGCTTGTAAGGATTTGTTTTGGAAAATGATCAAAGTGTTGCACCTATTTTATATGAAGAATGATGGATTCACTTCAGATGAGGAGATGATCAATTCTGTTAAAGCCGTCCTTCACAAACCCGTAGTTCTCAGTGAATTCTAAGCAGATGTTAGAAAAGACCAAAATCCCTTGTGAAATAGGTTGCAAAAAATTGTTAGTGCGCTATTTTTTTTTTTTTGGGTGTGTGTCCTTTCAATTCTTAACTGCTTATCCATGACATTGGGAAAATAATGTGAATCTTGGTGATATTGTCGATTGCATCTCCATAAGAGTGCATGAAAATCATTCCAAGTCCCCAATACCCTTTACTTGAGTGTTTCCAATTGTAATTCATCATAAAATGTCAGATTTAGTACAAGTTTGCTATTTGTTTCCATCTGTTTTCGTGTCATCTTTAAAATCTGGTTCTATCTGTTGAAAATCGATTAACTCACTGCAAATATGTTGCGTATTTGAGTAGGTGCATTAAACTGTAATGATCATAAGCTTTCAGTCAAAATATTTTGTTCTCACTCCTTGTATTTACTTTACATGTATTTTGCGTAGCATGTCTCTAGCTGTGTTCTTTAGACATGGTTCACTGTCCTTGAAGGATTTGAATTCATACTTTTTAGGGTATATATATGTATCTGCAAACAAATTCACGTAATAATGATTTTTTGATGACTGCTACAATGATTAATGGAAAATGTTAGGGTTCTTTATAACAAGGAACTTGTAGCCATGTACCCTGACTGACCTGGGAATTTTGAGAGATTGCAGAAGATTGTGTAAATGTTGCACCTCTTCACATAACCTATGATTTCACAAAAAATGGTAGATCACATGGTAGGTCCCAACTCCCACGTGACGACGTAAGATTTCCTTAAATTACTACTTTAAGCCAATCATTGTCACTGTTTTAATATGCATCCACTGCATACCATCATATTTATGCGAAAAATGCTATAGCAATATAGCACCAGACGCGTCAAGATGGTTTTTAATTTCGGGTTAAAGTGTCGGGTGTTATAGCATTTTTGTATTTATGCTTGTTGATATGTTCCACATCAACATGCAGCACATGGTTTGGTAGGAAACATGACCTGCATGGCTTGTGTATACATAGACAGAGAAATGATCCATTAAGTGCCTGTCTTTAAATTAAAATAAGGATCACTCATCATTAGGATATGTATTTTGAAAAACCGACCGTTGGATTAGATAATCTTCTTATGTATGTCATGTCTGTCAAAAATTACATTGATTCAACGGTCGGTTTTCAAAATGCAGAGTGTTAAACAATTGTTACAGCATCCAATAATAAATACTGTTAGAGTACTTCACGAACTATAATTTGAAAAATAATTGTCGGATCACTATCATTTTTAGCAGACATGACATGCATAAAAAGATAGTCTAATCCAACAGTTGGTTTTTAAAAATATCATTGACTGTGTGAAAAGACGGTGAGTGATCCTTATTTTAATTGAAGGACAGATCTTTAATGGATATTTTTGTACATAGACAAACAATCCCAAATAGACAATGCAATTCAATTAAAGCAAGGCAAATCCATCCATATACTATGTTTGTCCTTGCATCTAAGGATGGTTTAGTGCCTAAAAAATTGAATGCTAGCTATGGAAAATAAAAATGAAATTGTTCGAATTCAATAAAATGTCCAAACGTCCTTCTTCATGGGAGTAAACAAAGAATTTACACAACAGATGGAAAGTAAAAGAAAAATCAACGCATCAAATCGGAACATAGGAAATAGCAAAGGTTAATATTTAATACCACTTAAAGAAATACAGGAAGACACCTCGCATGAACCCACTTATATATATATATATATATATATATGTATTAAAATTAATGATCTAGACATCTACTGCTGGCTTAGATATAAATCAGTTAAGACTTATGGCTGTTGGATTATCTCATGAATGAAGATTTTTTTAAGTGATGAAATCATCCAATGCCCATAAGTATTTAGTTGACTTAGATCTAATTAGTAGTAACTGACTAGATCATTACTCATATATCTGATTCTCTCTCTCTCTCTCTCTCTCTCTCTCTATATATATATATAT
>JAESVK010066429.1:0-13756 GCA_017140935.1 Hamamelis virginiana
AAATTCAAAGAGAGAGAGCAAGGAATGAAACCGTGCAGCGTTTATCCCAGGTCGTGGGATCGAGGGCAGTTTAATTTGAGAGCTTAGATGCATGGGTTTGGACTTAATAAGATAGAGATAGAATTAGCGTGATGGGGGGTTTAGTTATTGTTTGAGTAAGCTTAGGGAAAAAGAATTAATTAAAGGGCAAACTGACCTTGAATATTCTTGTGAAGGTTTCCAGCTACAATACATTGGATCATTTCTCCAAGCAATGGAAAGATCTCTTGCTGAAAGTACGCATGATATTTTGCTTGATAATATCTTTAATTCAAAGCTCTGCATATTTTGGAAAAAGAAATATATGAATATTAAGTTTAGGAACACATCAACGATAATGGTTGTGAGGGAGGCCAAACCAACCTTTTTACCACCATCTATGATAATGGGATCGCAAGACTGGAAAAACTCTTCTTCTTCTTTTTTGAAGAAAAATACAACAAAGGATATCTGTCATAATAGTACTTCTAAAAGAAAAAAAAAATAGAAGAAGAGAGGAAAAATTGAAAAAGAAAATGGGGTCTTCATCGATAACGGCGAGCAAACCAAAACCTCCAGACTTTGACAAAGGCCAGATCAAACGTAAAACTTCAAATTTTTGGAGATTTGAGGAAATATTGGAAAACAGAGCCATGCCAATACAGGTACAACAAAATACAAACTTCCAAAGCAATTTGAGAGTTATCTACAAATATTTGACAGCCAATCAAAGTAGCAAGAAGAGAAATAGAAAAGAGGATTTCGGTGAGGAGGAAAAACGAAAAGATAGGCAGGAGAGAGAAGAAACCGAACTTTGCAGTTCCCGGACTCCCCAATTATACCCCATCGAGAGTCTTGCCGCATTAGAGAATGATAAAACTCTGCCACCTCTGGCACTCTTCTTACCTTCACCGACACTGGTTTACGGCCTTTTGTCGGCAATGGGAGTGGAAACAGTGGCATAAGCCAAATTCTACACTAAAAATTATCCAACTACTTTTCTTTTCTTTTCTTTTTTCCTTCAATTCCTTGGCAACCCAACAGAACATACAAAGGAAAAATTATTTAAAAAGTAATTTTTAAGCAATAAAAAAACCCTATTAATAAAAAACCCTATTTGCTTCCAACTTCTTTTCCTCTCTTTTTTCCTTGAATTCTTTGGCAACCAAAGAGAACATGCGAAGGAAAAATCATCAAAATCTCACACTAAATTTCCAAACCTTTACATTTCAAACCTTCTTAGGCCACATAGATTCCTCCAAAAACAAACCAAAAGTCAATAAATATGAGCATATGTACATAGCTATAATCATATTACACAAGAATGAGCAGAACATTACAGTGTCATTCCCAAACCCAAACAACCCTTACACAATAACCCTTTTGTACATGATTGTAAACACCCAACACAATAAGATTACCTATTGGAGCAGCAATGCCATATAACTTGTGCGAGAGAGAGAGAGAGAGAGGATCAAACCCAAACAATTTTTTTTTTTAAATGGTTTTTACAGCTACACAAAAAATAAAATAAAATAACATCTAAGGAGACGGGTGCTGGGAACCAAATTGGCAAGATTGAAAGTGAAGCAAATAGGAAAAAAAACCCAAGCTGGAGTGACGATATTGATTGAGAGTGAAAAAACCCAAAAATTGAAATTAAAAAAAAAAAAAGATTTTTAAAGCCACAAAAATACCGTCAATGGTGTGATGTCTTGTATCAATCCTTGTTGTCCATCCTCATTGGATTGTTTGACATTTTTTTTCCCCTCTTGTTTACAGTGGCATTGGTTGTGTCCTACTTTAGTGAGAAGAGCAACCATAAATGTTAAAAAACACAAGTTGTCACTTATCCCATTTTACTAAGAAAATAATAATTAATAAACGTTAAAAAAGTGTTTTCCATATGATAGTACTTTATATCACTCATGAGGTTAAAATTTCACAGTTGAATTGGTCTCAAAATACCTCAGCTACAAAAACCCATCATGGAAATAAATTATAGTTTCAACCTATAACCTTACAATCAGCTAATTTTTCAATTAGAAGTGTGAAATATAAAAACCCTTTTCTATAACTACATCCACTAAAGAAAATTTAATCTAAGAAACATACATAAAGAACTGAAATTCAAAGACCCATCATGCAAATAAATCTAAGAAACAGTTGAATTGGTCTCAAAATACCTCAGCCACAAAAACCCACCAAGGAAATAAATTTTAGTTTCACACAATAACCTTACAATCAGCTAATTTTTGAATTAGAAGTGTGAAATATAAAAACCCATTTCTATAACTACATTCATTAAAGAAAATCTAATCTAAAAAAACATACACAAAGAACTGAGGTCCAATTTTATATTATAAAGTTTATGAGGCAAAATATTATATTTTTATGATTTATTTAATGCAATTCTTTAATATTTATAGCTACATCCATTCCTATGGTGCTCTCATTTTTCACATTTAAAACCCAAAATTGCCTTTGAAGCTAGAACAGAGTCAACAACATCAAATAGAGGTTAAACATAGCATTTTTAGCCGAGAGGGTGCACCATAGGCCTACCGTGGTTCATCATTATCAATCACACATCCATGGTTTGCAAAAATTTACAGATTTTTACTCTAACTTCTCTTAACTTTTATTTCAATCTACCAAACCATTTTCAATGATTTTTATCTCTAAAAAGGAATGAAAAAATATAGTAATAGCAAATCCAAATAAGTACTGTTGGGTTTCCAAGAAAATGGAGGAAAATAAAAGTAACTAACACCATGAGCCTCATACATATTTATCTTGAATTGGGATTTTTTTACTGAAACCAGAACATTGCAGACTAAAGTTCAAGATTATATTCTTGAACTTTTTTCGTCCTTCCATTTTCTGGGGAATCAAACAAAGAGCTATATACTAAAATGCAGTTTAGTAGAATTACCATTCAAAGAGCCTCCCAAAGGCGTGATCAAAGAGAGAAATCAAAGTAAAAAGAACCCAATAATTAACCAACTTCCGAATGTCCTTATTGGAAACTGACACAATTGCCCGAATTGAAGCACACCTGTCAAGAACAGATTATGATGATGATAACCCAATCTCTCCTAATTGTTTTATTATAATTCTAGACAGAATATCTAGCTATCCCTTTGTTTGGTTGCTGAGAAAATGTAGGAAAAGTGAACAAAATAAATTGAGTCTTATGCTTTCAATTGATTTTGGCTTTCCCATGAGTTAAAAACTCATTTCAACTGACCCAAATAGGTGTATGAGGCTTGGCTGTGTGGAGTGTTCCTAAATTATCTTAGCAACCAAATGGAACTTATTTACATATACCCAATTAAATAGTAATAAAAAATAAAAACAGCAAATTCTCAAAACATCACTTGTTAATTCTTAGAGAGAGAGAGAGACTTAGAGAGGGTACCCGAGAGAAAACAGAGGCCTGCAAATTAAACAGAGGCCGGCAATGGTGGTGGAGGCGGTGGCATAGGCCTCGACCATGGAGGTAGAAGAGAGGCAGGAGAGAGAATACCATTTGAAAAATTAGGGCTTTAGCTTTTAAATTTTCACATTTAATCACTTTGAAATCATAGGGTTATGGATGAGAAGGAAGTTTAAAATTCAAAAATTAAAATTTGAAATTAATTAAGGATATGGAAAGAGAAAGTGATTCCAATGAGATAAGAGTAAACCAATAAAACATCCCCGCATCAAAAAATGATTGGACCAAAATGAAGGAATGGAGTGAATTAAGGAGAGAAGAGAATGAGGGAGGGAAGCAATTCTAGGGCCGCCACGTAGGCACAACTGCTCTATATATAATACTAGTATTGACCCGCGCGATGCGCGGCCTGCGATGCGCGGCAACCACAAATACAATTATGAACAGTAAACTAATTAGCAAAGCAAAAAAATGAAAAGAAAATAATATATGTTTATTCTTTATCGAAGTACGGTACATAAAAATCAAATTCATTTTAGTGTAAAAACTAATGAAATTAATAAAGATTCATTAAATATTAACGTGAGGAAGGAATCCTATGAAATAAGGCGCAACTAATTCAACTCTTCTTCAATTGCTTGTCCGCAATATTTGCCATATATCTGTAAAAAAAAAAAATTACAATTTTTAAATAAGTCATACATAATAATGAGGTAAAATAAATTTATTTATATTTATTTCATTGTATATTAAGAATCAAATACCTTGTGATTTTCATGCGCATTGACATGTACTTTTTTTTATGCTCGTGTTTACGACGCCTATAGAACTGCATATTAGAGTGTCAATTTATCAAGCAATATGATAAACTAATAATAGATGTTATAAAATATTTTCAAAATGTTACCTTCTTGATGTATGAGTACTCCTTATTTCTTTTTTTCTTCAAAACATGCATTATGAACACGTTTTTTTCTTCAATACACACATTTTTCTTCGAAACAACTGTTGCTCTCACTGTATTTTTTTTCCTATGAAAAAATAAACAATTTTCAATCATGCATTATATGGATATGAATTTCAATCTATATATATATGCACTTACTGTTCTGCAATTATTTTTTCCAACTCACGCTTGATTAATTTATTCAGTTGTGTCTTATCAGCGTTTACTGTGTACTTCCATCCTGGACTGAAAATTTTAAAATGTCTAACCTGAATATTCAAAACATAAATATATATTAGCGACATGTTAAATATGTAACAATTATATTCTGATTGTATGGATCCTATGTATACCTTATTATCAGCAACAATTTGTTCAGGCAAAGGTTTCTGATCCTCAAACTTATCCCAAATAACATGGCGAGGAATATTTTTGCCCATTCCTGTAATACATATGTTCTTGAATTGTAAAATCGACATTATGATTTGCATACCGTTCAAAACGCAATCCGATAGATAAATACAACATGTGGTAGCAAAAGACATATCAAATATACTTAATCATCATATTTTTCAATTTTTTTTCTAACAAATGGTATTATAGAACTTCATTTCCCAAATATGACATAAATCACACGAGTTTAAAATGAATATAATAAAGATTTCATAGAACTGCATACTATAAAATAAACACAATAAAGACAAAAGAAATAATATTGTTAATGTTTAAGTGGAAAAAAAAACTTTAATTTGTATATAAACAGTATATATAATCTATTTCTTCTGTTCTTGAATTGTAGATTAGAGTGGGAATTGCCATCTGCTAGCCCGGATCGTTTCATTCATATATAATCTACAAAAATAAATTTGAGTTAGCAATAATGTTTATAATATGCCAATGTGGATGAAAGAATAAAGCCAAAGAAAATGGACACAATTAATTTCTTATTTACCTCATGCCAATAGAATAAATTTCAGTCATTATCTTGATTTCCATTCTTCAAGTTCCGCTCCACTTCATCCAACGCCTTTGAAAAAAGGATATCTTCTTCGATCTGATCTAAGTCTCTCATCAAAGTATTCACATTTAAACCTTTTGTTTTGAGCTTTTCTTTTATAATTTTTTTTGGCCATGAAGCCGGAAGCGTGCTAATTATTGCATGAACTAAGATAGCACGGTGCACATTAAAACCTCTATTCTTAAGCTCTTTGTATATATGTTTCTTTTTAAGAACATGATCTCGCACGACCGAATTTGGATCCATTACATCTTTCTCTAGTTGTATCCATAAAGGTTGCACATCGCGTTCCTCTTCTTCTAAGAGTTCCATAAGTTTTATAGAAGAGGTTGGTTTGAATTCTCTAATTATTTTTTCTTTCACTAAATCCCAACATGGTGGTAATGTATTCAAAATTGCATCCATTAAGTACTGTTTACTAATCTTGTACCCATAATTCTGCAAATCCCAGACATATTGTATTTTTCTTAAGGCATGCTTATACACTGGAGTCCCCTCTTTTAGACACTTAGTTTCAATATTGTTGAATATTTTTTTCACCATTAGACGTTGGCTGCGACGACGTTTAATGGGAGGCCGCATTTTTGTCTGTCAAGTATATAAAACCAAAAAAAAAAAATAGATAAACTCATGATGAAAAGATTAAGATAATTTAAATTTTGCACATCAATTTTCTATGATATTTGATAGGATGATAAGTTATCACATATTTCAACATGTTTATTATCTGTTAGAAAATAAAACTAAAAGTATTTTTCTCAACATAAATAAACATAATTGATCCACTATGAATGATAAATCAAAAATATAATAAAGTGAAGACAAATTAACAAAGTGATTAGATTACAAAGTGAAAAATCATTTCTACTGGGGAATGTCATTAAAAATTTCTTTATAAACAACATTTTTCGTGAAGTCCTCCGGTAGACGTTCTCTATTCACTATCAAAACTTTCAAGCCCGAAGGAGAGGTAACACGGGATATTGCTACATACAGCTGACCATGGGTGAAAACCGTGTTAGGAAGATACAGTCCAACCATTTTTAGAGTCTGCCATTGACTCTTATTGATTGTCATAGCGAATGCCAATTTTACAGGGAATTGCCGTCTTTTCAACATAAATGGCCAGTGAGTGTCAGAAGGAGATAGCTCAATACGCGGAATAAGCACGGTCTCACCAGTATTAGAGCCTGTAATTGCCTTGGCTTCAATGACACGATCTCCCAACTTATGAATGATTAATCGAGTTCCATTGCATAAGCCTATAGATTGGTTGATGTTTCTCAGAAGCACTATGGGAGCTCCAACTTTTAACTGCAAACAATGACTTGGAAGTCCTGGAAAATTTAAAGTGTTCAAAAGTTCTGGAGGATTCATGTTTTGTTCAAGGCTCCCATCCTCAGTTGGTGACAACCTATCTGCACTGTTATATTTACGAACATCTCCCGGAAGCATTGACAACATAATGGAATTCAATTCGTCAACATCGATGTTCTTAGGTGCAAGAATACTACGTTCCTTCATAGATGAACAGTCTGCTGTGTACCTATTTTGAAGATTAGGATAAATTGCATCAATTAACCGATGCAAACTTTTCTTATCATTCTTAATGAGAAATTCTTTCGAAATTTGAATCCAATTAGGCTCGACATCTTGATTAAAAGACCTCGCAGGTGCCTTACCATCACCAACCCGCCTTATCCAATCAGCAAAATCTTGCAATTGAACCCGAGTTTGCTCGGATATATCTCTTGCCATAACCCGCATATTAATCACTAAATGCATAACTCGACAATTACTCCAAATTGGTATTGATTTCTGCAATGAAACTTCCACTGTTTCTTCCCGTCCACCTTTAGAGACAACATGCAATATTTGTCTAAAATCACCCCCAGTACAAATAATTTACCGCCAAAATATTTGTCAAATACATACCGACTCAACATTGGTGCTTCATCCCATATAATCAGGGAGGCCTCCTGAATCAATTCAGCTAACTCTGTTCTATGGTTAATGGAACAATATGATGTTTCATCCGGGTTTAAAGGAATCTTAAAACGTGAATGTGCAGTTCTACCACACGGAAGATGTAAAGCTGCAATACCCGATGAAGCAACCGAGATGACAATCTTTTCCTCTGATCTGAATTTTGCAATTAGTGTTATCCACAGGTATGTCTTTCCAGTTCCACCGCTACCATAAACGAAGAATGGCCCCCCATCTTGCCTACTATGTGCATCCATTATGGCATTGAATATCCGCAACTGATCGCCATTCAAACCCGCATGTAGCGTTTCAAATAACTGACTTTCCGCGAAACTATCATAAGCGAGTTCTTCCCTTACCAATCTATTTACAATATGATAGGCCATTTGGGTAGATGTTAAGGGCATAGGCGGAAACTCCCTTAGAGACCTACCATTTCTGTTTAGGATTTGCTCAATCTCAAGCAATCCTAAATTTTTCAATTCTTCTTCATCGAGATTTAGACCACTGTCACCCATTTGTCTCATAACTCTAGATTGTAAATCATCTGTAAGGTCTTTCCAATGATTGTCCCATAATTCAAACGGGTTCGTGATCTCCGAGAACATCAACATCGAACAAAACATATTTCGAAGCAAAAATCCAAATGCCCAAGTTGATGCTTCCGCCTGTGCTTCACTCCATTCGTTGTCATCATCAAGGTAACCCAATGCCAAACACGCATCTTTAAAAGTTGGGTTTACAATTCCACTGACTGTTCTAACATCCTCATAACAGGTTGCACCTCAAACTTTATTAAGGAGCATGCGCAAATAATATCGTTCCCCAGAGTTTGGATGTGCAAAAGGTAACCTACCAATGCACTTCCGTTGCTTTCGCACTGTCCATTCTTTAATCCCACGATTCCATACCCATGAGGTAGGAAAATCAGCGTAGATCAACGCTCTTGCTTCTGGATACTTTCTATTTGCTTCAAACCACTTCGTGAACATTGTATCATCAACCCCTTGTCGATCAACAACCGTCTCAACGTTATCCGTGTCATTGAAGACTACAAATTGTTCACCTGGCAGATGATATTGCAGCAGCTCAACTGATGGATACTGTTGCTGAAGTTCAAACTCAAATATCCTCCAACATGATTCAACTGCATATACGTATCGACAATCAAGATACTGTTTGACCTCATCAACCAGTACATAACGTCGTTGCCCATCATTAACTGGTGGTATCAAATTATCCTCTATAACAATCGTAGCACGATCAAGACCTTTATTGATGTACTTGTACAGATACTTCACAATTTTACCCTGTACAACACGTTCCATATTTATATGCGCATCGTACTTAACAATGAGATCACGATTGTAAAGAATGACCCATCGATTGTCGATAGTCCTTCCATTTACGATTGCTGTGGTCCCATTTCGACGCCTATAGATCACAAAGCCATTTTTATCTATTGTTGTTTCATTATAGAACTTTTTTGGATAGTTCTTTGAGCATTTTCCATTCACCATACATGGAGCATTAGGATTATCGACACCACATGGACCATGTATCATACATCTAGTCACTGTTTCATAAGCCAACGGATCAGTTCTTTCATCAGGAAGCTCAGCACAGATAACTTTATCGATGTCTTCACATGTAAGCGGCTTATCTTCGCTAACTAATGTCAACAAAATGTGGGCATGTGGCAGTCCTCGTTTTTGGAATTCGATAACGTGGATGTCTGCATTAGTAATTTATATTTTTACAGAAAACAATCAATGCATATATCTTGTTATTGCAACTAACAAATTAAATATAGATTAAATATTTATTTTTTAATACAAAATTACCTGCAGCGACTTTTCCAAAAAAATGTTTTTTCTTAAAGTCATTCATCAAATTTCGTAACTTGATCCGAAAAACCCTTGCAACTATGTCAGGTCTATCAGCACTATTTTGTCCGGGTAATATAGCAAGTTCAGTTTGAATTTCTTTCAAACTTGGATTACATGTGAATGTAATAAAGAAATCCGGAGGACCGAAGGATCGACATATTGCCATAGCATCCTGATAATGTTGAATCATGTTACATGGACCCCCTGTAAAAGATGACGGCAAAACAAATCGCCTTCCTACTGCTGATGCATCAACATCGCCAGCAGTAACTGCATCCTCCAATAAGGGCAAGATCACTTGCCCACTTTGACAACAAAGACTAAATCTAGGGTTAGTCTTTGTGCTATTTTCAATCTTTTCTTCAATCCACATCAATGCCTTACAGTTGGGACATACAGATGTTCTAGAACCAAAACTCCAACGTTCTGAAATCTGTTGTCGTATCGGACGCACGACAGATGCAACAACTGAAATTAATAAAAGCAAAAATTTAGTGCCTATCATTTTAGTGACCTTAGTTATAGATAATGTTTAGATCTTTACCATTAGTTGCACCATTAGAATGTTCAATTTGTATAGTTTCTCCACTTTGCAATCTGCTAGAGCGCCTTATCGTGCTTAATAAAGGCGTCGTACCTAAATATACTTGAGTCGGGTAAGGATTGTGGAGATTGTTATTGCTCGAAGATGGACAAGCAATTGGTGGACAATTGTTGCCGGTGTCTCCTTGTACGGATTCACCACGAAAGCGTTTGGAACGCAGTGTAGACAGCCTTAAAATCCGTGCGTTATTTTGTGCGGCACGTTTTCGAAGCACTGAATCTTCACGATATTTGTGATGTGAAAGTTTTAGAATAAATTCTGTTATATTATTTCTAATAATTATATTTAAATATGATAGGGATCGCCTGGTTACCTGATGCTGATGGCATGGTATTTATGGTACTATTCGTGGTGGAATTTCCCACAATAGTATTTTGCCGTAATTGTTTGATGTGTAACTTTGACATTCTAACAGATCGAGCCTTTTTTTGTTCCATACGTTCTCTGGAACAAATTCAATAAAAAAATGATAGATCAAATGCAATAAAATTTAATTATTTTATCTCATTACTTTATTATTTCTAACTTTTTTTTTTTTTTTTTTGTAATTGTACTTTTATAAATTTTACTAAATTTAAACAGTATCAGGTATACTACTTGTTCTTACAATAGTATCAGGTATAATAGTACTTGTCTGATGTTCCTAATTTATTTTTATATTTTTTTTACTCAAAAAAATGGTTCCTATTAGCTTTTCTTTCTATATGGTATTTTAAATATCTTATCTTATTATAGAAAATTTTCTCCATTATAAATTTATTTTTTTGTGGAATGTATTTCTTTTAATTTCTTTTTTTACTATGTTAATATAAAATACTATACCGCTATAAATGTATTTTCTATGTGCCATTTTAATTTATTTTAAAATTTTCCAATAATGCAACTTACTTGATTTTCTCCCGTCTATTTAATAAGATATTTTCTCCCATCTCCTTAATATTTATAATCATTTTAATGGTTTTTACTTTTTAAATATAAAATACTATAGCACTGCCTAGGGTTTTCTGTGTGGAATTTTAATGTTCTCATTCATTTTACAATTTTCATTTGTATAGGGGATTAATATAATTAATTCTCTAAATGTAACAATATACATCATTCAATAGATTGTGAGAAGATCCCTTATGTACAAACAATTAAAATCACGTGCCATACATATAAAGAGTTTTATATTTACCAAAAGACATGAAAAAAAATAATAAACGAAATTCAATAAAAATTAAATTTAAAAGCAATACAAAGAAAAATAAAAAACAAAACAAAATCATATGCCACACATACAAAATAGAATCATAGCAAGAGCAGTAAAAAAATGATAAGCTAATTGAGATATGAAAAAATGATAAGCAAATTCAATACAATTAAAATTTTAAATTCCATACCAAAAAATCATATGCCATGCATATAAATGAGAGTTATACAAAGAGACATGAAAAAAATGATACATTAAATTCAATAAAAATTAACTTTTAAATACGTAAAAACTAAAAACTTACTGTTAGAGAACCTGTGCCAGCGACAGTAGGCGTTCAATCCGTGCAATTTGCCAAAACAATCAAAATACTGAGATCAAGAGAGTTTTACAAAGAAATATGATTAAATTTCTATATTTTAAACATTTGGAGTATTTATAAAAACACAAGGGAATATAATCTAAGGGAATAAAAAAAATGCCAACCATGTTTTTGAAACAATTTGAAATGAGAGCATATAAAATACATAATAGATATTCTTTTATGAGTGTATATATGTATGCAATATGCACATACTATATAAGGAATGGACAATAAATTACAATAAATTTACTAATATTGTTTTTAATATTAGTAAAAACAATATTGTTTTTAATAAATTACAATAGTTAATTTAATTATATTTTATTATTTTCTCTATTAAGTCAGTTGCTTCTCATAAACAAACTTCCTCAAAATTAGTCCTATTAATTTAATTATATTTTATTATTTTCTCTAAACTTAAAAAATAAATTATGTATATACATACTAATCTGTTACTTCAAAGTTAATTTAAAAGAGACTATAAAAAAAATTGTAAAAGTTAATTTTAATAGTTAACCATTAAAATTAGTTAGGTTGATTAAAATCTTTGTAAAAGAGCAGTAAAAAAGAGCACCCATAAATTTGTATTAACTTGACCTTAAAGTTAAAGTTAATCAAAATAATTTTTAAAAACCAAATCCTCACACAAAGTTAATCAAACCAATTATTGGAAAATAAACTGAATTTTTTATCAAAATAAATTTTGGAGCATCCATAAACTGAATTAAAGTTAATTTTAATGGTTAACAATTAAAATTATGGGTCAACCTCCATAAATTTGTATTTTTATTATTTTGTCCCACCATTGAACTTTTTAAAATTAACTATTTTTTATTTATCATCTCTATAAATACAAATTTATGGGGAACAGTAAGTATCACTGAGCTCTGATTATAAATATATTTTATTATTTTCTCTAACCATTGAACTTAAAAAAAAAATTATGTATATACATACTAATCTGTTACTTCAAAGTTAATTTAAAAGAGACTATCAAAAAAAATTGTAAAAGTTAATTTTAATAGTTAATCATTAAAACCAATACCACATATATGTAAAAGTTAATTTTTTGAATAATTATCTCTTCATTTAATCTATTTAAAATTTCGTTCAAACCATTTCTTTGTGCATCAGAATTTTCATTCTTCAAGAAATTTTGATAAAATTATGGGCCTAATATTAATCAACTATCATAACATCCCTCAAGCCGTTTAGATGTGATTATAATCCCATTTTTTGGATCAAATGAAATTTTGATCTTCAAAAAAGTTAATCCAAACAGAACTTTCATATAATAATTGACGTGGAAATACTAATAAGCATAAATAAATATAATAACTGACATAACATCATGTTACATCAATACCCATATTAAGATAATAAACCAATGCATCAATGATTTATATTAACATAACATACTATAAGTATTATGTCCAGCAATAGAATTAAAATGATAAAAGAGATACTGTTTTTACCATTTTCCATTAAATCATGAAATGACACCTACTCATCATTTAACTGTCATTTTATGAGGTGGTTGCCACTTTGGAATGGACCCCATTCACACTCTTGATTTTTGCCTAACATTTTTCAGATATATCATATGATAGCATATAAAAAATGCTCGAGCTTTGAGTATTAAGTGTAATGTTCCCCTTACAGCTGATTTGGGGAAATATTTCCATAGGAGAGTTACGAAGCAGAATTATCAGTATGCATTGGATAGGGTTAGACAAAGGCTTACGGGGTGGAAAGCAAAACAGCTGTCCTTGGCCGGGAGAGCTACTCTGGTGCAGTCAGTAGTTTACACTACTGCCTTTGTATACGATGCAAACTACGAAAATCTCTGTATCTATTTGTGAGGCTTTGGATCGTTGTAACAGACGATTCTTATGGGGGGGAGATGAGCAGACTCAAAAGATGCATGGAATCAAGTATATCATATGATAGCATATAAAAAATGTGATTTAACACCATTAGAACTGTTCTAATGATTAGATAAAGACTTACATGAATGACGGTATAAAGCTTGTTGAAGAAGATGGTGGAGTCGGACGTCAAGTGGACTCGGACGTCGGTGATGGTGAATGCCAGAAAGAGAGAGTGAGAGTTCTTATCTTATTTTATGAGGAGGTTATCTGCCTCAATTCTTATCTTAATATAATTCTTATCTTAATATAATTAAAACCAATTGAGAGAGAGAGAGAGAGAGATATTATAATTAAAACCAATTGGTTATCTTAATTTAAATTTGCATGCATTATCTCCTATGTTGAAATCTTAATTTAAATTTGCATGCA
>JAESVK010066431.1:6605-27786 GCA_017140935.1 Hamamelis virginiana
CTAGGCCTATCGATAGGGCTCTAGGCCTATCGATAGGGCTCTAGGCCTATCGATAGGTCTGAGCCGGGCAGTTTCCTAAAGAGATTAGAATTCCTTTTTAGTAAGTGGGGATTTGGAAAAATCAGCAGAACTCGGAGGGAAAGGCTAGTACACTATTTAAAACACTTTTGGAGGCCTGAATAGGTATTCCCAATCATCCCAGATTCAACGAGGGCCTCTGTGATATTTGCTTTCATCTCTTTCATCTCTCCCATAACATTAAACGGAGATATTGGCTGCATATGGAAGGACGAAGACCTCCGGTGATTCAGCCCCGATCATGGGCAGCTAAACTCTTCTCCTTGGGTATAGATGAAGCTTGGTTAGTGGTTTGATTATGTTTTGATTAAGGTTTAAGGTTTTGTAATAGGTTATGATAATTGTACAACTTTGAGAGATTGACATTCTATGCAATCCGCTCCTTAATGAATCTTTTATCTTTTAATATGAATGTTTTCTGTGATTATATTCATATTGGTTGTGCAATAGTATTGATTGAATACGTTTGTATTCATTAGTTTGTTCATACCTAACTAGGATAACCTGTGCATGCTTCGCTTGACAGGTTATGCCTTATTTGGATGAGTTTACTATATGAACACAAGCGTAATATATTTTTGATGATTTATTCTTGTAGTTTAGATCATCACCGATCATAAACGATTGCGAAGCCTTTGCGTTAATCATATGCATAATAATTCCCTAACTAAAGTGGATTCGAAACCTGGGGTTTTCATTTAATTTGATTTAATCATATTTTCATGCTCTTTAGTTTAAACAAACAACCAACTCTTCAAAATCAAGAAATCGTTTGGTAACTAAAATCAGATTCAGAACAACTTCTCATAACTCAGCCATTAGTCCCTGTGTTCGACACCCGTGCACTAATTACTTTTCTAATGAATTGAGGTTTTAAGCACGAGTACTTTATAAATTTAAATATTGATCACGAGCAAGGAATAACCTCCCTTGTTTGGACCGATCAGTATTGTTGACAGGCTTTGAATACATACAATGTGTAGAGGTTGGGCCATGATATAAAGAGAAAATGGTGTTAGATTGCAGTCCATACGAAAATATACAAGTGGGCCAGATCATGAAATATATGGGCTTCTTTCCAAAAATTGGTTTAGGTCGTTGTCATCAAGGCACGCCTAGTCCCATCAAGTATCCCTCAGCAATTTATCCTTTTGGATTGGGCTATCAAAGTACCGAAGCTGACAGAAAAGAGATGACCCAAAAAAGAAGGGAAAGACAGTTGGCCAAAGATGAAAGACGGGCTCCTAACCTCACTCTGAAACCTTACTGGCCCACTTTGAATGGGGCTTTTGTCAAAGAAGGGGATGATTTCCCTTATTGTGGCTTCCCTGAACCTATTTACCTTGAAGATCAGAAAGCTAGAGTTCCTGGGTTTGAAATCTTCTTCAACACTCCACTACCTCTCTCTCCAACTACCATCATGGCTGAAGAGCATACAGAATTCGACTGGTCTGACCATAGCGATGAAGTCACTATAGGGGCTATGTTCAAAGAGATCGACTTCATCGAAGAGCATGTTCATGAACCCGATCCTATCCACCTTATTGAAGACGCCACAAGTCCCTTGACCAATTGGAGTCTAGAGTTGAAGACTCAATCGCGGAAGAATCGCTCCCATCAGATGATAGCTTGTAGGATTTCTATGCTTTCTTTCTATAGGATTGTAGAATAGTGCTCTTGTTTTTCTCTTCAATAAAATCATCCCTCCTCTGTTAGGAGGTGAATGATAGTTTAGTTTGTGTTATCCCTCTTTATTCGAGATTAATAAAATATTCATTTTCTTCATTCTTCTCATTTGCAGCTTGTTTCTCTTTTTATTTTATGGGTATATATGGCATGAACATAGATCCTAGAGAGGATGTTCTCCCTGAGTTTGAACAACGAAGGGAAGTGGAACACGCTCGACCTAATATGGATGAATTAATATCGATTAATTTAGGATCCGATGAATCGCCTAAGATAATTAACATTGGGGCAACTCTATCATCATAAGAATAAGAAAAATTGGTAGGATTATTGAGAGAGAATATAGAAGTTTTTGCGTGGTCGTACAAAGATATGCCAGGGATTGACACTGATATAGTACAACACTTCATCCCTACTAACTCAGGGATTAAGCTGGTTAAACAGAAGTTGAGGAGAATCAAGCCGGAGTGGGCACTTAAGATCAAGGATAAAGTAGTGAAGCAGATGAATGCTGGATTTCTCCAAGTAGTAGAATATCCCGAATGGCTAGCCAACATTGTGCCAATGCCTAAGAAGGATGGAAAAGTTAGAATGTGCGTAAACTTCTGGGATTTGAACAAAGTGTGCCCTAAATATGACTTCCCATTGCCACACATAGATATTCTGGTAGATAGTACCGCTGGTCATGCACTATTATCCTTTATGGACGGGTTCTCAGGTTATAATCAGATAAAGATGGCTCCTCAGGATATGGAGAAAACTTCATTCATCACTCAATAGGGGACCTTCTGTTATCGAGTTATGCCCTTCGGCCTAAAGAACGCTAGTTCTACCTATCAGAGAATGACAACCATCTTGTTACATGACATGATTCACAAAGAAGTCGAGGTGTACGTGGATAACATGATCGTGAAGTCTAGGGATCGAGAAGGTCATTTTGGGGCTTTAAGTAAGTTTCTTCAGAGGATTAAACAGTATAATTTGATACTAAACCCCCAGAAATGTGCTTTTGGAGTAACTGCCAAGAAGTTATTGGGATTCATGATCACACAGAAAGGAATAGAGGTCGACTCGGAAAAGATTAAAGCCATCACGGAGATGCAGCCGCCAAAGACTGAGAAAGAGATTTGAGGGCTCTTAGGCAAAGTTAAGTTTATCTGTCGATTCATAGCACAGCTGACCATGATTTGTGAGCCTATCTTCAAGCTTCTTAAGAAGGATGTGCCCACGAAATGGAAAGACGCATGCCAAGAAACCTTTAAAACCATTAAGAGATACTTGAGCAACCCACCAATATTAGTTCCCCCGCGACAAGGTGAGCCTTTGCTACTTTATTTAGCACTTACTGAAACTGCAATGGGAGTTATGTTAGCTCAATATCTACCAGAATCTCGAAAGGAGAATGTGGTGTACTATTTGAGTAAGAAGATGACTGACTACAAGATTAAGTATGATGCGTTAGAAAAGACTTGTGTGGCATTGGTATGGGTCACCCAAAAACTCCGCTATTATATGCTGTCTTTTCAAGTGCAACTCATTAGTCACATGGACCCCAGAAGTATTTATTGGAGAAACCGGTGTTATCCTATAGGACAGCTCGTTGGTTGTTGTTACTATCAGAGTTCGACATCCAGTATGTGATGCAAAAGTCAGTGAAAGGGAGAGCAGTGGCAGAGTTTCTAGCAGAGCATCCGTCGTCAGTCGGAAAATCATTTGAGTATTATTTCCCCGACGAAGATATTCTAGAAGTGAGTAAGGAGCCTTGGAAAGCATTCTTTCATAATGAAAGTCAAGGGCATGGGCAGCTGTGGAGTTTTATGCTGATGTCTATCCCGGGGCCGAAAGACCGTACTTTGATATCACTTCTTGGATACCTTCAGCCAGGATAAGTCGAATGCTTGAGTCTGAAATCGAGGTAGGCCTTCAGCCGTTAGTTCGGGTTTACATTACAGGTAAGGGCGACTTTGTATAGTAGGGGTGAAAGGAACTCAACTCAAAACAAACCGAAAACAACTGCTTATTGCTTTGGCCGCTGAAGAGGAAGAGCAAGAGTCTGGGCTAAACGCGCTTTCGGACCCTACCACTATTAAATAGCACCCTCTTTAATAGGCGCGTTGTTAGTCACATCGGAGGATAATTTGATACCACTATCTGTCAGATTATCTTTCGACGCCACTAATAATATAGTCGAATATGAAGCTTGCATCCTGGCATTGGAAGCTGCCTTGGAATTAGGCATGGAAGAATTAGAAGTATATGGGTATTTCGCCCTGATCATATGTCAGACTAGAGGAGAATGGAAGACTCGTGATAAGAAGTTACTACCTTACCATGAATACTTAGAGACTTTGGTGAAAGAATTCCGTTGAATTGACTTCTTTTATCTGTCTAGGTTAAAGAATAAGTTTGCGGATGCCTTAGCCACTCTAGCATCCATGGTAGATATCCCTAAAGATGAATGTGTAACTCCTTTCATCATAGAGTCACGGGAAGAGCCAGCCTACTGTTGTGTCATACAAGAAGGGGAGCCGAATGATGGAAAGCCATGGTACTATAACATCCAGCAGTTTGTAGAAAAAGAAGAGTATCCGAAAGAAGCATCGTCTATAGATAGGAAGACCATAAGAAGGTTAGCTAGCCAATATATTCTGTGTGGGGGAGAGTTGTACAGAAAATCATATGACGGGGTGCATCTGTTATGTGTCAATGAACAATAAGCGGAAAAGATAGTGTTAGAAGTGCATAAAGGGGTTGGGGCTCCATATATGAATGGATAAATGTTGGCCAAGAAGATCGTGAGATTGGGATATTATTGGTCGACCATGGAGAGGGATTGTCATCTACACGTCAAGAAGTGTCATAAATGTCAAGTGTTTGCAAGTGCAAAGCATCAACCCTCGATGCCACTCACTACCATGTCTTCGCCATGGCCATTTGTAACATGGGGCATTGACATCATTGGTAAGGTAACCCCTACAGCCTCAAACGGACATGAGTACAACATAGTTGCTATAGACTATTTCACCAAGTGGGTAGAGGTTGCATCCTACAAGACATTGAATGCCAAACAAGTAGCGAAGTTCGTACATAATAACATCATCTACCGATATGGAGTGCCCCACGAGTTAATCTCTGATAATGGACAGCATTTTCGAAAAGAAACCGAAGAGCTCTTGCAGAAGTATAGTATCAAGCATCATCGCTCATCTCTTTATAGACCACAGACAAATGGGGCTGTCGAAGGAGAAAATAAAAATCTCAAGTCAATCCTAAAGAAGACTACCGAGTCCTATAATGATTGGCATGAGAAGTTACCATTGGCATTATGGGGTTATCGTACTTCTATTAGAGCTTCAATAGGGGTTACCCGCTTTTCACTTGTGTATGGAATGGAAGCGGTATTACCCATAGAATTAGAAGTCTCATCACTAAGGATTGCTATGGAGAGTCAGCTGACTGAAACAGAATGGGTAAGGAACCGGTATGAAGAGTTAGCTCTATTGGATGAAAGGCGATTGAGAGTGCTTTACCACATTCGAGGGTATCAAAGAAGGATAACCAAAGCGTTTGGCAAGAAAGTAAAGAACCAAGGTTTGAAGAAAGGGGATTTGGTACTAAAAGAAATTTGAGCACCGATACATGACTGTGGACCAGCCTTTTGACGAGCTTGAGGATCCACATCATCACCGGGCGGTGATTAGGGATTTTTAGAAAAACAAACAAAAGAGTCGCCATCTTATTTTTAAGGAATAAGGAAACCATAAAAATGTTTTATTTTAAAATCAAAAACAAAACCAACTCCATTCCAATGAAAAGACAGTCTACAAACCAAAGTTGGATCCGGGGGCTAAGTTACGACGTGGGAAGGTTCCAAGCTTTCGCTTGTAGGCACCCACCTCGTCCTAATTAAAGGACTTCTGATTTATTTGGGCTATTTAAAATTCTTAATGCAAACAATCATAAATAATTTAATCAACCAACAAAATAGTGATATAAATGCAATAATTTATATTAGTTATATTAATAATAAAAATATATACAAACAAACCCTAAGAACCTAGAATACCCTACGGGCATCCTAGGGTGGACTTGAGCCCTATTAGCGCCTACGTAACTTACTAGTATCACCTAGCAAGTATCAAAGTCCACGTAGTTCGACTACCCAAGGACTCTCCTATTGTAATCGATCACATCATCAAAGGTATTCAACCTAATTCAAGACTCTAACTTCGAGAGTTTTTATTTATTTAAAATCATTTATTCGAAATCATTTCAAATTAAAAGACTTTCATAAAATCCAAATATTCTAAACAATTCTTATCTTTAGAATTAAATTCCAATTGAAAATCTTTTTCAAAGATATTTCAAGAAAACAAATCATATTGAGAGGAATTTCATTCCAAGGCAAAAATCTTAAAACATTTCAAATTCTTTTGAAAATCATTTAATAATCAAATCTTTCACAAAAATCATGTTTATTTCATAAAAATCACATCAAATCTTTTTTTAGAAAATCTCTCGAAGATAGACACTTAAATCAATTGAAACACTCAAATCTGATAACGATCTTTACAACAAAGGACAGTCCTAGGGAAGGTCAAGTGACATTCCTAAACCTAGGGTCTCTAACTAACCCTAAAGTTAATCTAAAAACCTAATATACTAATGCAAATGCATGCTGGAAATTAAATAAATCAAACAAATATGCATGATATTAATTCTAACAATGCATGAAAATGCTCCTAAATGCACACTAATTTTACCATGTGATCCTAGGCATATTTCTAAGTTAGATTTGACCCTAAAATGATTTTTAGAGGTGATTTAAGAACATAAACAAACCTTGAGAGATATTAGTATGAACTTTGAACCACTCTAAAAACCTTGAAAACAAAGAATAAAAATGATGAAGATGGCCTAGCATGCTTTCTACATGAATATACTATGAAAATACTATAAAAATCATGCAAAAATATGGCTTAAAAATGTTAATTAAACCACTTTAAAACATGTATTTAAATCTGGACAGATTTGAATACATGTTTAAAGTAGCCTAAAAAATCATTTTTAATCCATAAAAATATCAAATAAACACCCTATCATACAATCTATCATGCTTGACTAAATTACCATACAAAAACATATCAAAAACTATACAAAAACATGCTTAAATAATTAATTTAAACACAAGGGGAGGATCTTACCTTCATATGCTCCCTCGTAAACAATTTATATATTCAAACAATCAAATTCATGGCAAGTGTTTAAATAATCATAAAAAGCATAAACAAAAAGACTCAAGACTCATCACATGTCAAATTAACATATTAACACATTCATATCATCATTAATACCATCAATCAAACATTAAGAGATTCAAATAATAATATGAACATATCGATATCTATTCTAAACATGCTTACACATAAAATAATGAAAGACTCACCTTAAACATGATTACTAGCATAAAATAACAACAAAACTAATCCTAAACATGTTAACTAGCACAAAATGATAACAAGACTAATCTTAAACACATCTAATCACATAAAATCATAATGAGAGACATCCTAACATGCTGGCTAAACATACAATTATTGTAACGCCCCAACCTGACGTTAACTACCAACCATCAATGATAGGTTGACACGTGTCAAATTGAAGATACAACCTGATAAGCTCATTTATATTTCCATACATAGAAGATAATAAAACATTTATATTAAAATATGAAATGTAATGATCATACATATGTCCCAATTCGTACCATACAAATGCAAACTTTACAATCCTATATATATAACATCACAATGCCAACACCCCTGGCATATGGGTACAAACCATAATATACATATAAAGTTTACAATTTTAAAACTCTATCCCTACTTTAGACAAAATGCAGGAAAACACCAAAACTGTTGCTTCAAAAACAGAATGCATTAACCTCCACTATGCAAGCTATAGTCATCCTCCTGAAAATCTGCTGCATAAAAGTAGGAATGAGCTTACATTAGCTCAGTAGAAATATTATCCTCAAATTAACAATAATAATACCGATGCAGGGATTAAATCAGGAACAATCATGTTCAACAGTTCTAAATCATTTATAAACAAGTGTGGGCTTTCATAATTCATAAACCATTTCCATTCAAAACAAAATCCCATTGGCTCTACAGAAAGTATTACAGTCGCTGATTTTAGGCTAACCAGCCCCTAGCACAGCCAAACTAAAACATAACCATATCAGGTTCTTCATCGATGGTAAGCCACTTGCATGGGCTATTTCCTTCGGGTCCGCTCATAGGCTCCACCCAAGACACTAGGCCCTTATTCCCCTGAATACTAACTGAGCCAATAAATACAGTTTCCAAACAGTTGTTGTATAACAAATAATATCTCAGTTGTCAATCTGACATAAATCATTACAAATGGCATATAAATATAATTATCAAAAAATCATTTCGAAATCTGTATATTTAGCAAATATGAATTCAATAAACCAGTTCATATGTCATTTCCAAAACTGTATAAACTATGCCACACATATTATTTCAAAATAGCAATAATCTCAAACATCGTATTTATCCAAACATGTTCTCAAATAAGGTTTACAAGAATCATTTCAATAAATCATATTATCAGTGTTAATGATGATAGTTATATTCCTACCTTTCCAACTTGACTTCCTATTTGTGACTTCCTGGCACAAATGCACTCTAGGTAGCAAAAAGATTATCAACTGGACTCTCAGGATCTAAAATAAAATGTAAATAATGCAATTGAGACTATAACTCAAAAATATACATCAACAAACATAAACCAATGTCTTAAATTCCAAAGACATTACACTAGTCTCAACATTAAATCTTTAAAACAAATCCAAGGGAAAATAAGCTTTTTCAATAATAAATCCATTTAAAAGAATTTTGATTAATAAAAAAATAGAAAATATTTATTTTTATCAAAATTGAGGAGTTAGTCGACTAGTCATTATTGATTAGTCGACTAATGAGTCTGTTGTGACACCAAATTGTGTTTATTTTATAGTCTTTTCTTTCCTTTTTAATTATCTTTTACTTATATAAATGTTAGGATTAGGTGTTTTTATGTTTTCCTCTGTTTTTGTCTCTTGCAGGTTAAGCGGCATCTTTTTCTCGTCTTTTCTATGTCGTTTTATGCCAAAAGAAGCCATGAGATCCACTCTTGCGACTTAAAGTTCTCAAATCAACCTTTATTGGTGGAAGGATCGATTGGATGCTCGCATTTTCTGCATTTGGAAGCTTAAAAGAAAGATTTTTCAAGTTGGAGAGTTTATTACCGGTAATGGAAATTTCATTACCGGTAATAGATGGAAGATTGAAGTGCAGTGCAGTTTATTACCGGTAATGGAAATTTCATTACCGGTAATAGATTCCGCGAGTTTTGATTTTGTTTTGTAAATTGTTTCTTTTTGCAAGGGCTTTTTAGGGCTTTTATCCCTTATGTCTTGTAACCCTAGAGGGGGTATTTAAGCATCATTTGGCAGCTCTCCCTCACTCTCCACTTAGTTAATCTCTAGTTCTCTTAGGTTAGGTTAGGATTAGCTTAGTTAGAGTAGAATTTCTGTATTTTCTTTGTTCATTTCAATTGTAAGCTTTAGTTTAGGTTATTTAATCTTTCTTTTTGGTTGTTAAACTTTGTATTTTCATTCTCAATTAATAGACTAGCATTTATTTCAATGTTTCTTGCATTTACTCCTTTGGATGGCTAGATAAACACCTCAAGGTGGGTTTTATGGTGGATTTCCTCTCCAAACCTTAGGTAAATGATGTTTTCTCATCTCAAAAGCTTTCAATGTTTATAGAATGTTGTTTATATGCTCTCTAATCCTTCGAACCCTTGTAGTTTCATATTCATGGTCATTGTATGACTTGTTATGTTTGGTTATTGAGCACATATGCATATTACATGTTTGTAAAAATGCTACATCTTTTGAACCCTTGTAATATCTTATTCATGACCATTTCATGACTTGTTATAATTGGTTATTGAGCACATATGCATGCTACATGTTTGTGAAAATGCCAATGAGAGTATTGAACTTCATTTTATTATTCATTTCACTTTATTTGAGCCTCCATTGTTAAATCTTCCAATCAAGACCATAGAGTAAATGATTCTTGATTGAGTATATGTTTGAGAAGTCATATATCAAACATTTGGAAGGAATGAACCCATAGGACCCATCTTCTTGACTTAATTAGTTTTCTTTTTTAAGTTGTCATCATTTAGCATAAACAAACACTCAACAACCAAAACCCCCATATTTTACACTTTTTTCTACATTCTTTGGTTTGCAACACATAAGGATCATTTAGACCTGTTCCACTCCCTGTGGATATGACCTAGGGACTCCCTAGAATTTATTGCTTGACGACCGGTGGATTTCTATGCTTGGGAATCTATTGCACACCACATTTTCAGTTCAAGCAGAGTCTATTAGTCGACTAGTCACTAATGATTAGTCGACTAATCGAAGTCCCCATTTAAAAAACAGAAGCTTGAAAATTCGGTAAGTTTTATTCCCTCTTTTAAATTTATGCAAAAATTCTTTGTGTATATAATACTTGTGAATACCATCTTGGTTGAGGTGGAATTGGTGCATGTCGGTGTGGACTCGTGATGAGCAACACCGACTTATAAGAATCACACCTCAACAAGCTCCAAGAAATCCAATAGCAAGACGTCTATTTCACTTACCTTCCACTCCTTCAATAGAGCACACTGAAAATCAACATTTTCCTGTAAATCCAAATGACCAAGGATTACCTCATGACCCACAAAGACCTTATGACCCTCCGAGATAAGGAGATGGTGTTGCTCAACCATATAGAGAACCCCCTGTCCCTTTGGCTAATCTAGGGAGGACTCTTAGAGAGATTCTGAGACCTACAAGAACCACCACACCCTCATGTATTTGCCTACCTCAAGAGGCCAACAATTTCCCCATGAGACCGGAGATGATTCGTCTTCTCCCTGAATATAGAGGGTTCGATTATGAGAATCCCTATACCTACATGAGAGATTTTGAGGATGTGTGTAGCGCGTTCCTTTCTACAGGATCACCCATACACATCATATGCTTGGTTTTATTCCCTTTCTCTCTTAAGGACAAAGCGAAAATATGGTTTCACTCTCTTACTCTTAATTTAATCCACAATTGGAGTGACATGCAACGTATATTTCTTGATAAGTTCTTCCCTCCGGGGCGCACTAATGCACTTTTGAGAGCAATCCAAAATTTTTCTGAAAAATCGGGTGAATCTTTTGCAACTGTATGGGAAAGATACAAAGAGCTTCTTAATGCTATCCCTCATCATGGTTTGGATATAGGCCAAATTATTGGCTACTTTCATCAAGGACTTTCTTTAGAAAACAAGCAATATATCCAAATGATGAGTGGGGGACAGTTTTATGAGAAGAGCCCTAAAGAGGTGAGCACCGTACCTAAAGTGCATACGGCACCTATGGGACCTAGGATTGAGGACTTGTGCATAATTTGCGATGATCCCACTCATTCTACTAATGATTGCCCTAATCTTCCCCAAGTCAAGGAGCCATCCAAATCGAGCAAGCTAATGCTCTCAACTACCAAAGGAAGCCCTTCAACTCTCCATATTCTGAGACTGACAATCCGGGGTGGAGCAAACACCCTAACTTTAGTTGGAAGAGTGATGGGGGAAATGCTTCCTCAAGCCAAAGCAACCCACCTCCAAATCCTTTTCAAACCAACCAAGGTTTTCAAAGCCAAAATTTTCAAAATCAAAACTTTCAAAACCAAGGTTTTCAAAATCATGGTCAAGGTCCTAATTACCAAGGTCAAGGGTTCCCATCAAACCCTAACCCAAATTTTGGTCCACCACCGGTAAACTCGTACCTACCACCCCACAAGAGAAATTATGATGATGTGATTGCACAACTTGTGCAAAATCAAGCTCAAACCAATCAAGCCATAGGGGATATGAGAACCCAATTGACTAAGTTGACCACCACCTTGGGTGCACTTCAACAAGAGAAAGGAAAGTTTCCCTCTCAACCCGTGCAAAATCCACAAGGTCAACATAACATTGGATCCTCAAATCCCAATGAAGGGAACCATGAACATGCTAAGGCCATTACCACTCTTCGAAGTGGAAAAATCATTGACAAAACCATCCCACCCAAGGATTCCAACAAAGAAGTTTCTCTAAATTTACAAAAGGAATCAAAAGGGGATGAGAAAGAAATTGAAAATGAGCCTAGCGTTCCCAACCAAGTGGTGTTGAAGTTGGTTCAAGCCAAGAGAAGGCTAAATTTATTCCTACCGCCCCTTTTCCCCAAAGACTTAGGGCACCTAAGAAATTGACCAATCATGCAGAAATTTTTGAATTGTTTAAACAGGTGAAAGTCAACATACCTTTGTTGGATGCTATTAAATAGGTGCCCTCGTACGCAAAGTTCTTGAAAGATTTGTGTACAGTGAAAAGAAATTTGGGTGTACATAAGGAAGTATTTATGACCGAGCAATCCACATCTCTCTTGCAAAATACCTTGCCCCGTAAATACAAAGACCCCGGGACCCCTACCATTGAAATAACCATAGGAAGTTCCAAAGTGGGTAGAGCTTTAGTAGACTTGGGGGCGAGTGTCAATTTGTTGCCATATTCTGTGTATGTGGAATTGGGGTTGGGAGAACTTGAGTCAACTGGGATCAAACTTCAATTAGCTGACAGGAGCGTTATGATACCTAGGGGAGTAGTGAAAGATGTGCTTGTGCAAGTTGATAAATTCTATTTCCCCGTGGATTTTGTGGTGTTAGAGACCCATCCTGTGGTAGATCAAGGGAGTCAATTCCCTGTGATTCTTGGTAGGCCTTTCTTGGCCATAGCTGATGCTTTGATATAGTGTAGGAGTGGTTTGATGACCCTAACCTTTGGAAACATGACTGTTAACTTGAATATTTTCAATTTGATAAAAGAAGTGGGGGAAGATATGGAGGATGAGGTGCATGAGGTGAGTAGGATAGATACCTTAGTGCAGCACCAATGGGATCTTTCCGCCCATGATGATCCATTGCAGTCATGTTTGGTGAGTGAAAATGTTGAAGAATTTGAAGTGAGTGATGAGATGGAGTTTCTATACTCCATGCTCAATGAGGAGGAAGTTATGGAAGTGAATGGGTGGGTGCCTCGTTTCGAAGCATTGCCACCCATTGAAAAGAGTCTTGTGCCATCAAGTATCCAACCACCGGAATTAGAATTAAAACCATTGCCCTCAGAATTGAAATATGTGTACCTAGGTGACAATGAGACTTATCCCGTGGTCATTTCTTCTCACTTGGAGATTGACCAAGAGCTTAGATTGTTAGAGGTGCTTAGAGCTCACAAAAGTGCTATAGGTTGGTCCATCGCCGACCTCAAGGGAATTAGTCCCTCTCTTTGCACCCATAGGATTTATCTTGAGGATGATGTCAAACCTTCCCGCCAACCTCAAAGGAGATTGAACCCTATTATGAAGGAGGTAGTGCGAAAGGAGGTTCTGAAGTTGTTGGATGTGGGGATAATCTATCCCATAGCGGATAGCAAGTGGGTGAGTCCTATACAAGTGGTGCCCAAGAAATCGGGTATTACTGTGGTAGAGAATGAAGAGGGTGAGCTGATTCCCACACGAGTCACCACAAGGTGGCGAGTGTGCATTGACTACAGAAAATTAAATTCATCCACTAGGAAAGACCACTTCCCCTTACCCTTTATTGACCAAATCCTAGAGAGAGTTGCGGGACATGCCTTCTATCGCTTCCTAGATGGGTATTCGGGCTATAACCAAATAGAGGTTTCCTTTGAGGATCAAGAAAAGACCACTTTCACATGTCCCTTTGGGACATTCGCCTTTAGGAACTTGCTTTTTGGTTTGTGCAATGCACCTGGTACCTTCCAGAGATGCATGACTGGGCTATTTAGTGACATGGTGGAGAAAATTGTAGAGGTTTTTATGGATGACTTCTCGGTTTTCGGGGATTCTTTTGATGGTTGCTTAGAGAACCTGTCTTTGGTTCTAAAAAGATGTGAGGAAACAAACCTGGTGCTAAATTGGGAAAAGTGTCATTTCATGGTGACACAGGGAATAGTTCTAGGACATATTGTGTCGTCTAGGGGGATAGAAGTTGATAAGGCTAAGATAGAATTAATCTCTAAGCTTCCTTCCCCTAAGACTGTGAAAGATGTGAGATCATTCTTAGGGCACGCTGGTTTTTATAAGAGGTTCATTAAGGGTTTTAGCGGTATTGCGCGCCCCTTGTGTAATCTTTTAGGAAAAGATGTTCCTTTTGAGTGGGGGCATGATTGTGAGGTTGCTTTTTGTAAACTAAAAGAGATGCTAACTTCACCTCCCATCATGCAAACACCCGACTGGAACTTGCCCTTTGAAATCATGTGTGATGCCAGTGACTTCGCCATAGGAGCGGTGTTAGGTCAGAGGATAGATAAAAGACCACATGTGATTTACTATGCTAGTAGGACAATGAATGATGCCCAAAGAAACTATACAACTACTGAAAAAGAGCTGCTAACTGTGGTTTTTGCCTTAGACAAGTTTCGGTCGTACATCCTAGGTTCACCTATTTTAGTCTTTACCGACCATACAGCACTGAAATATCTTTTGACAAAGCAAGATGCCAAACAAAGACTAATTAGGTGGATTCTACTCCTCCAAGAATTTAATTTGACAATTAAAGATAAGAAAGGAGTTGAGAACGTTGTCGCCGACCACTTGTCTAGGATATCCTTTGATGATTCTGCTGACACCCTCCCCATTTCAGAGACATTCCCTGATGAGCAACTGTTTGCTCTTTCCATTTGCCCATGGTATGCGGATATTGTTAACTATATAGTGACTGAACAGGTTCCTACCCATTGGAGTGCCCAGGATAGGAACAAATTTTTGAGAGAGGTGCAAAAATATTTCTTTGATGACCCTTACCTTTTTAAGTACTGCCCTAACCAAATCTTGAGAAGATGTGTGCCGGATAGTGAAATACCTAGTGTCATATCTTTATGTCATAGTGAGGCATGCGGGGGTCACTTCTCTGCTAGGAAAACTGCTGTAAAAATCTTACAATGTGGTTTTTATTGGCCAACCCTGTTTAAAGATTCTTGTGAATATTGTAAAAGCTGTGAGCGTTGCCAACGATTGGGCGGTGTCACTAGAAGGCATATGATGCCCCTCACACCCGTTATTGTTATTGAAATTTTTGATTGTTGGGGCATCGACTTCATGGTGTCCTTCCCATCATTGTTTGGCAACCTGTACATCCTTCTGGCAGTGGACTATGTGTCCAAATAGGTTGAGGCTATCCCATCTAGAACAAATGACCATAAAATTGTTTTGAAATTCTTAAAAGAAAACATTTTGTCTAGATTTGGGGTACCTAAGGCAGTTATCAGTGATGGTGGTTTGCACTTTTGCAACCGTCCATTTGAAGCTTTAATGAAAAAGTATGGGGTAACCCATAAAGTGTCAACTGCCTACCACCCACAGACAAATGGCCAAGCTGAGTTGGCTAATAGGGAGATCAAGCATATCTTGGAAAAGACGGTTAATCCCAATAAGAAGGATTGGTCACTTCGTTTGACCGACGTCTTATGGGCATACCGCACAGCCTTTAAAACTGTTTTAGGCATGTCTCCCTATCGCATAGTCTATGGAAAAGCTTGTCACCTGCCAGTTGAGATGGAACACAGGGCATTCTGGGCCATTAAACAGTTTAATTTCAATCTTGATGCAGCAGGTTCGCAGAGAAAGCTCCAGCTGAGTGAGCTTGAAGAAATTAGGCGGGATGCCTATGAGAGCGCTAGGGTTTACAAGGACAAGATGAAAGCTTTTCATGACAAGAACATAGCTCGTAAGTCTTTCGAGCCGAATCATAAAGTCCTCCTGTACAACTCTAGGCTGCACCTTTTCCCTGGTAAGTTGAGGTCCCGTTGGGTGGGACCTTTCTTGGTTAAAACTGTGTTTCCTCATGGGGCGGTGGAGATTGAGAATCCCAAGAATGGCAACGTTTTCAAGGTAAATGGACAGCGACTTAAGCCATTTTTGGAGAACTTTTTGCGTGAGACTATGGTTGAGGATCTAGTGGACCCAGTCTATCATGAGGCCCCGTCCGAGTAACTTCTGATGTTTTCATTGTAAATAGTCTTTTATAGTTCTTTTGTCTTTCATTTCTTTGGAAAATGTGGATATGCTAACCCTTGTGCAGGATATAGCTGATTCATAGGTGATTCACAAATGCTTTTGTGCCCTTTCTCTCTAATTTTGTCTTGGATGCGTATCTTTTAAGCATTGAGGACAATGCACATTTCAAGTTGGAGGGGGAGGTACATTTGTGATTGATACATTTGAGTTGATTCTTCATTTTTGGGAAATTTTGTTTTACTTGTGCAAAATACTCATTTTCATTCAAAATTTTTGCGAATAGTGCTAATTGAGCTTGCAATCTTATGCTTATGTGTGAATGTACTTAAAATCCTCTGAATTATGCTTTGGTTTGATTGTCTACCTTTGCATGAACTCTCCTATATTCACTTGCACACCAATGTAGCATTTCGAGCTAGTTAATGTAGTTAGGCAAGGTTTCTCGTATTTCATCCATTCATGTTGCTCCCTCATCAAGCCATGCTTCCATTATGAGTTTTGTGTGTGTTTTCCCATTATGAATATGCCCATCATGAGTTTTGTGCAAAAAGTTCCATTTTCATTTTGCTCAAAAATGCCATTCAAGCATGCTCATTCTATTCTGTTGCATTTTGCTCACTGGGGAACATTCACACATGTTTGAAAAGTGATTTTAGGCCATATTTGAACATTTGATCCTAAATTCTTGCTCGTGTCACCATTCGCACCATGTTTGAGCCTAAAAGTTGCCAATTTTTATGAAACCATAGAAGCTGGGGGGTAAATTTTGGTTCCAAGCTTGGGGAAGGTGTTGTTGAGGTTTGATGAAGTGTATAAGTCCTTTTGGAGTGTGTGGAATGAGCTTTTGTGAATAAAAATTGAAAAAGTTGGGTTTTGAGGGCCAAATGAAGAATTCTGGGTTGCTGCACAATTATTACCGGTAATGGAAAATGCTTACCGGTAATAATAGTATTTTAGTTCTGAAGTTTTGAAGATGCAGTGCAGTTGATTACCGGTAACGAAAAAGTGTTACCGGTAATGGGGCAAAATACAGCAGATACAGTGCAGATTGTTACCGGTAACGAAAAACTGTTACCGGTAATAAATGGTCGAATTTCAATTTCTGCAGAATTTTTTTTTGACATGTCAGCTCTCTTGCCCATTCACTCGATGACACCTCACCCTCACTTACCCCACATATAAAACCCTAATTCTTCAACCCTACCCCACGCAGCCTCATTCGAAATTTCTATTTCCCTCTCATCCCTTTCCTCCCCAAATACTCCGAGCCCTAATCCCTGCGCACCAGTCGACTCCCTCTTGCATTAGCAACCCGAGCCACCCTCCATTACTCTCTTCGCCTCTTCTTGTTTTTCTCATCCTCCATTTTTTGGTTTTTGCTGAGAAAAAGGAGCGGGTTGGCGTATGGGAGCGCATTCTCACATAAAGAGGGTAAGTCACTCGAAATCTCAATTTCTTTGAAGTTTTCTTGGAAGTATTGAAGCTTTATTGTGTGCTGAAATGGAGATGAGTTGTTTCGCTGCTGTGTGCCTGATCGGTCCAAACAAGGGAGGTTATTTCCTTAATTGTGATCAATATTTAAATTTATAAAACTACTCGTGCTTAAAACCTCAATTCGTTAGAAAAGTATTTAGTGCACGGGTGTCGAACACAGGGACTAATGGCTGAGTTATGAGAAGTTATGCTGATTCTGATTTTAGTTACCAAACAGATTCTTGATTTTGAAAGGTTGGTTGTTTGTTTAAACTAAAGAGTATGAAAATATGTTTAAATCAAATTAAAGGAAAACCCCGGGTTTCGAATCCACTTTAGTTAGGGAGTTATTATGCATATGATTAATGCAAAGGCTTCGCAATCGTTTATGATCGGTGATGATCTAAACTACAAGAATAAATCATCAAAGATATATTACGCTTGTATTCATATAGTAAACTCATCCAAATAAGGCATAACCTGTCAAGCAAAGCATGCACAGGTTATCCTAATTAGGTATGAGCCAACTAATGAATAATAACGTATTCAAATAATACTATTGCACAACCAATATGAATATAATCACAGAAAACATTCATATTAAAAGATAAAAGATTCATTAAAGAGCGGATTGCATAGAACGGCAATCTCTCAAAGTTGTACAATCATCATAACCTATTACAAAACCTTGAACCTTAATCAATACATAATCAAACCACTAACCAAGCTTCATCTACACCCAAGGAGAAGAGTTTAGCTGCTCATAATCGGGGCTGAATCACCGGAGGTCTTCGTTCCTTCCATGTGCGGCCAATATCTTCGTTGAATGGTATGGGAATGATGAAAGCAAATATCACAGAGGTTTCTCCTAAGTCTGGGATGAAAAACCATGCTCCTTAGGTCTCCCAATATGTCTTTAAATAGTGCCCAACCCTTTTTTCCCGAGCTTTGCCGAATCCAGCCAATTCCTATTTGCTAAAAAAGGAATTCTAAGCATTTTAGGAAACTGCCCGCTCAAACCTATCGATAGGCCTAGAGCCCTATCGATAGCCCTATCGATAGGCCTATCGATAGGCCTAGAGACCTATCGATAGATGATATGTGCAGATGCTAGAAAACTGCATATTCTTCAAATCCGAGAGCTTCCCTATCGATAGGGTAGGTAGCCTATCGATAGGCTTGGGTATGTTTTGCATTAAAACCTTGGATTATCTGCTTTTCGCGCTCGGCGTTCATCCTGGCATGCTACATTTGCTCCCATTCATCCATGTGCTCTCTTTGGGTTGTTGATTTTGGTCTTTCTGATGGAATTTAACCTATACAAGATAAAAAACATACATAAGAATAAAAACCCATTAAATCAAAGTACTTACAGTGTAAAACTCCCGATGTTAGCCTCGAATGCTTTAAAATGAAGCTTGATTGTGGAACAATCAGTGCCTTATTCTTGTGTTGTTTTGGGATAAATTTCTTTTGATTCGTGCTGTGGGTATGGATGGGAGGAAGTGTTTAAATTGTATGACGAAATGCTTGGGGGATGGGTGTGTTCTAATGGTGGAGATGGGTGTGTGGGATATTCTGTTGGCTGTAATAGCCCTGCTGAGTGTGCTTTGTTTAATTTTGGTTGCGACTGCTCGCACCAAAAATGCATCCCCTAAAGGCAAAGCCAAGGTGGTTGAGAAGGGATTAGATAAATTTTTCAAGAAAAGAAAAGGCGGAGAGGGGGGCTCCAAACCTAAGTCTAAAGGTAAAGCCGGTTGATGAAGAGGGGCGAACTTATGAGGAATTAGTTGATTTAGGCCTTCGAAGGCCCTTAGCTAAGTCTTGGGAGGAGTCTATTGCCTCGAGGGGTTTCAAGTGTGAGAGGTCAATCGCCGAAGAAACTCACTTGACTCAGCAAGCAATTATTGTTCAAGGTCTCATTTTCCTGGGTGACAAAGTGGCTGGGTACATCCCTTACTTCGTAAGGGATTTTTACTCCAATATGGTTGAAGACAACCCTCAAGATCAAGCTCAGGTTCAAGCTCATGTCATAAAGATAGTGGTGAATGGCAAGCCCATGGTGGTTACCCACAGTCCATTGCCTCATGCCTGAGTTACACTCGACCTCCATCTAATTCAAAATCCTTGCCATTTCGGCCTTTAACAAACAAATCCCCTGCTGAATTGGCCCAAGTAGTTTGCAAAGATCCCAGTTTGTTCAAGAAGAATTTCTCTCAAGGGCTGCTGAAAAGTGAATATGCAATTATGAACAAGCTAATCCACTATAGCTTGAGGCCCCAATGACTAGAAAAGAAGCCAAGACTGGAAGATATAAAATTTTTGTATGAGGTTATGCACGGATGTGTTATCGACCATGCCTTGGTGATTTGGGAAGCAATGAGACATTTTTTAAAGACGAATTGGAAGAGCCACATGCCTTTCCCTGCTCTCATTACCCAGTTGGCCTTCAAGTAAGGAATCAAGAAGCCCAGTCGAGTGGAGTTGGAGACTTCGAAATTTGGACGTATTACTTTTGGCACTCAGCGGAAGAGTGATGCAATGAAGCCAAAGAAGTCTCCTGCTGCCACTGGTGGATCTGCCAGCACTTCTTCACTAAAGCTTCTTGAAAGGAAGATTCGGGGTTGGTTTAAGCTGATATTGGGAAAGCAGAGGCAGCTAGAACACAGGCTTGAGTCAGTGGTGAGAGAGCAAAGAATCTCGAAGGGTTTGGTTGATGTGATTCCCCCTTACCCTCCTAACTTGGGGGATGGGATTTCTGAAGAACTTGATGATGGTGGGTCTGATGAGGAAGCTGGTTTTGCTGATGATGATGGATCAGGGGAGGATGATGATTCTGGGGATGGCAACTCTGATGATGCTGAAGAGTGAAGGGGCAGTACTTTGGGTAGTTTAGGTTATAATAATGGTTTTTGGTTGTTTTGCTGTTAAGTTATGTAGTGCAGGTCAGTGAGTTTGGAAACCATAGGGAAGCTAGGGTAGTGATGTTGGCACATCGGGAAGTGAACCCAAACTGTATTTAGCCAACATCCATTCTGTTTGAAAGCCCCCTTTTGTACCCTTGGTCATTATATGCTGAATGAAGTCCTTTTTGATTTCCTACATTAATTTTGTTCTCCTTTGAGCATTCATGCATTTGAGTGACTGAGCTATGCATTCTACTGTGATTCCCTTGTTTATTTCCTAAGTTTTCTTCTTTCCTATGCTTATCATTGTGGGTGGCCTGCTGTGCTCTTATTTCTCTGCATTTTCTTGCTTTGAATTGCATCATTGGCACTATCACTTTCACTGGAGAGTTCTTGCTTAGCTATTTCAAATCCTAGCATTATTGTGTGAGGTGATAGTACTTGATCATGTTTGTGTAATGAAAGTGAGTTCTTGTTGCCTTATTTTGTTTTGCTTGCAGTCTCTTGCTAGGGACTAGCAAGATTTAAGTTGGAGGGGGTGTTGTGACACCAAATTTGAAAGGATTCGTTCGAAATCATGGAATCGCAGCGGAAGACAAAATAAATTTTTTATAAAAGATGATTCCATCATCGAATATCCTAACCAAGAATCGAACAAGCATAGGGACATGTGATATACATACAATCAAATAAATATTTATCAAACATAAATAAATCTTACTTGAATCGCCTTTCGATTTGCAATCCTTGATCTTGAACTTCAACGCGATGAAGTCTCCAACGGTATCCACACGAATACAAGATCACTTGAATCCTTGAAACTTCTCTAC
>JAESVK010066434.1:6851-43846 GCA_017140935.1 Hamamelis virginiana
AAAAAAAAAAAAAAACATCTCATGGTGTATACTTGTTTAGATATAATGGTGATATGTATATACACACATAGAGAGAGACAGAGAGAGGACCTGGAGCAGAGTGGTGGCATAAGTAATGTAGTTCCTCATCCGCCCTTGAGTGGTAATGCGAATCTCATTCCCATTAATCGGAGTCTCCGGTCTTGGCTTCTCCACCCCCTCAAACACTCAACTTCAGTGCTTCACAGAACAAAAAACAGCAAAAGAAAAAACACAGAATGCACAGTACATACAAAAACATACACTCACAAATACACATATATACATATATGTAATATAAGTATACACAAACAAAAAACCACAAAACACTAAGCAAAATTTGATTCTGAAGCTTAACATATAAGATCTGAAGCAACACAAACAAAAAAGAGAAGAGGTTTACGGAGTTTAGGGTTTGGTGTACCGTTGTTGTTCAGCGAATCAGAAGTGAAAGTGTATATGGTTATCTGAAGACCCGCTCGCCCTTTTGAGATATAGAGAGAGAGCCCTCTTCGGCTTTTCTTGTTTCTTCTGGTTAGCCTAGCAATAAATGAATGAATGAAAATATTCATTGATGTTTTATGTCATTTTCTTGTGGTGTTCACTTGCTTCAGTTATATGAAATTTTACAGAGATTGAGGCTTATGTGCAAATTGGCTAATTAGTCTGTCGACTACATGACTGGGGTTTAATGTTCAAACTTCAAAGGAGTGCTTAATGCACAAAATTATCTGTTGGGCTTGTGGATTTTTTGAAATAGATAAATACATTCCATTAAACATACAATTGTGAAATTATTTTTGTGCTGGTATGGAAACCACTCAAAATTTTGGATTAATATGAAACGACTGTATTTGAGGAGTCATAACCTTATTTTATGAATTAGGAAACTGAGGAAAGAATTAGGGAATTAGGAAACCTTGGAAAGAAGTAGGGAATTGGTCACTTAGAAAAAAGATGGAAAAGTAAGCTGAATATGTCTTGTGCAGCATAGATATGCTAAGTATCATATAATCACATACATGAAAGATAGTATATTAGCATATCACTATACATATGTGTATACGATGGTGGTTAAGTAGGTAAACATAGTTATGCAACCACAAATTATACTAAGAACCACCTAAATGGCATTTTAAAATAATGAAATAAAATTAATTTCTCTTCATTAAAAAAAAGAAAAAAAAAGAATCAATGAAATGAATGGAAGCTAACATACTGCTAGGTTTTTAATTATGAACTACATGAATGACATAAAATAATAAAATACATGCTTTTTTATTTATTGGATTTATTGGCATGCATGAGTTATAAACAAACAAAATAAAGAAGAATAAAAGAAATAAAGGAAGAAAACTGCATGTTTCAGCCACCAGTAATTGAGAGTGTTGAGCAAAGTGAGAGACGATTTGCAAATATCTTAGGGCTTGTATTTATGTAGACATTTTCATTTATAATATGTCTTTCTGCCATTGCTGGTTTTTTATTTCACCTCAAAAACCTTCTCCGGCTCTCAAAGATATAAGGATTGTGCAGAGATAAGGATTCTGCAAAGAGGATTAGAATGTTCAAAATGAAGAGAGAAATATAGAAAGAGAAAAGAGAGTTTGAAGGAGAAGATAACTGCAATTGAAGACGTTTGTGAGAAAAATTGCAGGAGAGAGAATAACTGCAGGAAAGATAAGGATTGTGCAGTGTTTTTGTTGGGATTAGTTTTTAATAGTAAAAGACACATATATCCCCATAGTATTTGATAGAATCATTAATTTATTTATGGGTATTTTTGGTATAAAAACTTGACCATGCCAAGGCCTCCTTCTGGCTTTATAGATAGTATAGATATATATATATATATATATAGACATGATAATATAAGGCTGGTTTTACGCAAAGTTGCGTAAGGTCGGCTCCATATGGCTAATTTTACATCACAGTTCATAAAACTGACCGTTGGATTAGATGCCCCACCTCTGTATGTCATGCTTGCAAAAAATCACAGTGATCTGACGGTTGGTTTTTGAAATATGTCATTCTGAAAATATGTTACTTATTTGTTCTTCAAAATATCACCATTTTTTTAATGGCAGTTATTTCAAAAACCAACCGTCAGATCACTGTGATTTTTTGCAGGCATGAGATACAGAGGTGGGGCATCTAATCCAACGGTCAGTTTTATGAACTGTGATGTAAAATTAGCCGTATAGAGCCGACCTTATGCAACTTTGCATAAGGCCGGCCTTATATATATATATACATATACAGAAGCAAATACTGATAATAGCTTAAAATCAGCAAAGAATGTGGACCTTCCGTTCAAGATGAAAGGCTGAGATGAGTGACTCAAGTGACTTTGGAGCAAATCAGTCCTACAACCCGCATGGCAGCCCGGTGGATCCTTGTGGATTGAAGACCCAATGCTTTTCCCCCAAATTCAAAAAACCCTAGCGTTTCATCACGCTCAAAGTCATTGCGCTCTCTCTCTCTCTCTCCAGCGAAACAATGTTTTCCTTCCGGCGTCTCCATCTCTGTTTAACAAGCAAATCACTGTTGCACCTTTCCATATTAATATCCACCAGCATTTATGATGGTTACTTTGTAATCTTTAGTTTTATCTCCATCTATAGTTTCTGCTATTTTTTTTTTCCTTATCATTCTTGTTTTCTCTACTTATTAGTAGTTATAGAGATACTTTTCCAGTTATTTTGACGGAAAATTTTCCCCTAGATTTTCTGAAGCTTTGCAGTAAAACATCCACTAAGATAAATGGAGCCTCAAAGATAATACTTTTTTTTTGCAGAAAATACTTTCCTTCGAATCAAACAGACCCAAGGGATTTTGAAAACTTAGCTCTGCCTTAACTTTTGAAATGATTTAGAGAGAGAAAGAGAGCTTCCCCGTTTGTAACCAAATTTTACTGGTTAGGTTCCAATGTCATCACTGAAAAAGCAAACCCAAAATAAATAAATAAAATAGAAAACAAACTTCAAAGAATATTTGAATAAGAATATAAAAAGGAATTAGTAAAGACAAAATCTCAGTTCTGTGAGGGTGCTTCAGTGAAGCAAGAATGAAGGGGATAAAAGACGAATGGAAGCAGAAGCGTCAAACAAACGGAAATTGACAAGAGAAGGCAGGTTTTCAGAGAGTCGGGTTGCCGGGTTTATTCATGCGGGTAAGGGAGTAAGAGACCCAAGTCACTTAAGTCACTCATCTCAGCCCTTCATATTGAACAGACGGTCCACATTCTTTGCTGATAAGAGCATTTATATATATATATATATATATATATATATAGACTAATGGGGTTGGTTGTATTCAAACTATTAACTAATAAGAACATATTTTTGTATATAGTTTGATTAATTTGTTTGAAGAACTTTGAGAAATACGTACATGTTTATTTTTCCATACATGTTATTTGACCAACGGACTAAAAAAGTAAGACGATTACATGACTTTCATCTATTTATTTTTCTTTCATTAGTATAGATTATGAAAAGAGTGTATCATATCTAGCATGCATGCATGGTAGCTAGACTGTCATTGCAACAAGCAATGACGATCCATTTTCAATCACTAAAAATAATGGTGGGTCCAAAATAATAATGAGGTCCACATCAACGAATAGTAAATGACAGACTGTCACCTACTCTTTTTCTAGCTTTATGAACATTTTTATAAAAACCTAGCAATTACTCATAACTTGTCATGGAGGATATATATATAGGCACCCATAATTGAATTGTAGTAAAATTCAACAAGAAAGAACTTTGTTTTAACCTTCTTGATTAAATTTGGCTGAAAATTATGATAGCTAGATAATTTGAAAAGTTTCCTAAATTTAGATAATATTAAACAAATTATAAAAAGGAAAAATTACAACAAAAAAATTGAAAAATTAGATTTTTATTTTTTATTTTTTGCCCTTACCTCAATTCCCTTCTTCTCTTTCTCATCCTTTTGTTTTTTGAAAGCAAAAATGTAGCTATATATCAAGATAAAAGAAATACAATTCAAGCATTCATTTTAACCACTCTTCATTTTCAATCTAGATCTGATACATCTTTACATGAATGTTAAAGCCATACTAACATTATAAATATGATTGAACTAGGACTCACATCCCTTATGTGACAATGCGTCACGATGAAAAATAGAATATAGTTAAAATGGATAGTTAAATAGCATTTTATATAGAAATATATCAATATAAATTGATGCATGTACTTCCAAAACTAAGCATATAGACATTGTTCTTGTTCACATTTCACATTTCATCAATAATCATAAACAACTGTAAACCCTAATTTAAGTCAACCTTATGATAAATGAACGATTAAGTGGATTTGAAATACCCAAGGCTTTTTATTATTGATTTTTCTCTCATTAACCAACCATTTTACTAGTTTTACTTTAATTAGTTTAAAAACCACTCAATCATCAAAGATAATTCCTTTAACTAGAATTGAACTCGCTAGATTTCTCATAACTTAGTCTTTAGTCCCTGAGAACGATATCCATGCTCAACTGAGTTTACAACGAATTGAAGTTAAAGCACGCAAACTTTATAAATTTAAATCTTGATTGTTAACAATGAATAACCTCCCTTGTTTGGCACGATCATCATCACCTCCATAAGGTATGGATTTATGTTCAAAGAGCTCCATTTTTTGGCAAGCCTATTTTGAAGGATTATATATTCCACATATGAACTCCAATTTGAGTGATTCAAGTTGTTATGGAAAATTTTCATGGCATATTTTCGATTGTAACTTGAATAATTTAATTTGGCTTTGAAATGAAAAAAATTACAAGCCTTAAAAATTGGAAGAAAAAATCACATTTTTCAAAGTAAATTTTTTTTGCAGAAAAATATGAATTTTTTTTTTCTAACTTTGAAGGCTTGGAACTTCTTCATTTCAACGCTAAATTGAGTGATTCAAGTTGCTACGGAAAGTTTATTCATTCTACTTTGACATTAGTAAGGTCGTATACAACACCTTTCTCAAAATTTGAAAAAAAAAAAAAAAAAGCAGCTCAAAGTAGGCAGGTTGCCTTGTTTGTCAAATTGTGGTAACTTTTATTAGCTCAATGAGCCTACTTTTACGGATCATATCTCTCACATTATAAATTTGATAAGAGTGATTCAAGTTTCAATGTAAAGTTCATATATTATACTTATTTGATTTTGTTGTGAAACAAAGAACTTATAAACCTTCAAATTTGGAAACAAAATCACATTTTTCTCCAAAAAAATTAACTTGAAAAAATATATTTTTTTTTTCCAACTTTGAAGGCCTTTAACTTTTTCATTCAAAGCCAAATCAAATTATTCAAGTTGCAATTGAAAGTATGGTATGAAAACTTTCCATAACAACTTGAATCACTCAAATTGGAATTCATATGTGGGAGATAATTTTTATAGCGATCAAAATTTTTAACAATCTGTATTTTGATATGCCTACATCGGATCACTATGATTTTTGGCAAACGTGACATCCATAACAACTGTATCTAATCCAACGGTCGATTTTTCAAAATATGCATTCCATATTTCCCTATGAACTTCATGCTTATTTTCACGAAAGTCAGCATATGCTTACTAGATCACGATTCTAAATATATATATATATATAGAAAAATGATCCTGTCACCATATGATGATTTTTGCAAAAGTCAACATGAGCATGGTAGGTAAATATATTTTGAAAAACTAATTGTTGAATTAGATATTATACATATGTATATCTTACATGCCAAAATCATAGTGATCCACAATCTATAATTTTAGATGTTGACATCATATCACGGTGATTTTTGGCATACGTGACATTCAAAACAAGAGAATCTAAGCAATGACATGCAAAGTGATATATGGAGTTCACTTGATACAACTTTGGGTTAGGTGCACCTGATAACTGCATCCATATATATATATAACTCTATTCTGCCTTTATTAAAAGTAAGCATAAAGGCTGTTTTCTCAAACCAACTATAAAACCAAATAACATGACTAATTAAGCATGATCCAGTTTTAAGAATTCCCAAACTAACTCCGAAAAAATAATAATAATAATAATAATAATAATAATAATAATGTAGACTGTAGTGGTACGTAAATAAAGCAAAAGGTAGCTAAACTTACCCCTCCAAGCTTGGTCTTTATTTGTTTGATGTGATCAAGAGAATGTGATGGTTGTTATTGTTATCGACCGGAACTCAACTCCATCGTCCCCCGACCGTATTGGACTCCGATCATCTTCGAGAAGCCGGCTCTTCACAAGACTCCACACAAAATCCTATATAGTGTTAAAGACCGAGGACAAAACTCAAGGCACAGTACTCCTAAAAATACTTTCACTACCATCACCTTAATTTCAATTTTGTGTTCATTTGAAATTGAGGAAATGTTAATGGAAGAGAAGGATCATCAGCTCTTTTTAAACAAGAAAGAAGAGCAGCCATAAAAGAATAGCCATCTCCAAGAGCATGCATGGTGAAACTTGAAAATTATGTTCCCAGCTGCATTGCTTGTTGGATACTTGATTATGATGGTTGGCTTTGTGGTAGCTGTTCATGATCCATAGCAATTTTTGATAAATAATCATCCAAGTATCCATCGTAAGATTCGAGTGACAATCCGGTGAGGAAAATGGGGATGTTAACATGGTCTTTGAGCTTCACTTCAATTTTCTTCCAACGTTTTACTCCATTGCTATCACTCACCTAAATACTCAAAATTTTAGTATTACTTAATTAGTACCATTAACAGAAAGAGAATGGTTTCTGTAACATTTGTGGTACATCCAAACATACCCTTATGAAGTTAATTAGCCAAGACTATTTTGGGTACTTCCTAGCTAGTTCTAGGTACTTTTTTTTTTTTTTTTTTTGTTCTAAAGGGATTAATTAATTTGATAATTATGCTAGCTAGTACCATTACAAAGTATTTGATTTTTTAGGCCAAGATAAAGCCTGAAGGGGTTAATCTATACTAATATATAAAGCCAGAGTTTGGTGTCATCACATGTACTTTCCATAATTATCATTTATAAAAATATATAGTATTTACCGTTATTTGAAAAGATATATATTCATAAAGATAAAAGGGTATATATGAAATTTTCATAGGATCCATTACTTTATAACTACCATATTCTATTTCTTCCATTAACATTTTAGTAACTACTATTTTAAAATTAAAATTTTTATACTCAATTAAATTTTTTTAATTTTTTTAAATTATTTTTTTTTTCTTTCACATGCATCGCGTGTGCTATGAATCTTGTTTGATATTTATTATTGTACCATTACTTACTTCGTCATTCTATCACAATTTGTTGGCTCATTTTGGGACATCTAATAAATGTCCCAAAATGCATGTTTGATAATTATATACAGTTAAAACCACCAACCATATATTTTAATTTGGGAAAATGATCAAAAGGACCCTCTGTAGGATCTTATTTATCAAGAAGTCCAATGAATACGATTCTATACCATTTGCCCCCTACAGGTCAGATTTAAAGTCAACTTATAGCTTAATTTGTCTATTATACCCTCTTCCTTCTTTTTAGCAAGTTTGTTAATTTTACCATATTGATGAATGTCATTTATTTGAATTATATGCTGTTTATTTATTGGATATGGTAAGTTTTTTTTTTTTTTTTGGAATTCTGATTGACTCATGTCAGTCGTAGTTAGTTTGATCATTTGGATATAGCAAGTTTTTTTTTTCTTGAATTTGAATTTTGATTTCTGATTTTCTGTTGGCCGCATGTTAGTCGGAGTTCATTGGATTTTCCATTTTCCGGTGATTCTTTTTCATTGAAACAAAACTCTCTCTTGTTTCGCATGTTCATAGCATTTTCTATTAATCTTTGAGCGGGCTGGACTTTATGAAGGAAAGTGTATCTGTTGCTTTGGGGTTTTGTTCTATTTCTTACAGGCTTTAAACTTCTCTGTTATCTTCTAACTTTCTCATGCCGTTCCTCCATCTTTCCAGCGTTATATTCCGATCAGGTAAATCTCAACCTTCTTTTTTCTTTCTTCTGATTATATGTTCTGAAAGCTTTGTATATATAAGTTATATAAAACAGAGAACAACTATTAGAAATAAAAACAGGGACTCAGTTATAAAAAACAGAGTCTTGTATGTACACATTTATACACGTTTTTTTTTATATACTTCCATGCGACATGTATACATTATTAATTGGTTAATATTTGAGTACGTCATGTTTACATGACTGTTACGATAGTTGAGGTTGAATAACTATTAATGTATACTTTGAATCACCAATAGCGTTAGTTGAAGTGAAATCACAAGTAATGTATACATATTTATCTTCATGTATACATATGTTCCGTCATGTATACGTACATGTATACTTTAGACTCTTACATAATTATATTAGGTTCTTATTCTTGTAGACCTTGTTTCCATGAATGATTATATTGTTGAGGTAAAAATAATTGATATTTGTATACTTATAATCTATTAAATTGCACCAATATTGGACCGCCATGTTTACATGTAGATTCCAATGTAAGTTATGAATTGCTGAAATTGGTTGATGTAAAGATTTCTGGGCTTTTGAATTTGTTGGGATGTTTTGTTTTTTTGTTGAATGCTCAACAAATTTCGGACATAGCTCATCCACCTATTTACAACAAATTTCAATGAACCTCCAAATTTTTTACTTTGTAATAATCATGTATACATGTAGGTGCAATATACTTTTTGATTTACCGAAAAGGTTGGATGGGCTATTTCACATGCTTGGATTTTTTAATTTGTGTATGGGCTATCTATGCATTTTTTTTTTTTTTGTTGAATGATGTTTTAAAGGCTTAGAAGCTTATGAATGTTACTTCTTATTAGCTAATTTGTTTGTACATTCAATATAATTGTATACTTTCTTTTTCACGTCAACATCACGTTAACATTTTTTTTGCTTTTTTTTCAAATGGATTTGAATATGTCGGTTTTGCTTTTATGTAAATACCGTTCCAAAACCACATTATTCCGGGTTGACTAGGAAGAACCAAGTTATGGGAAGATTGTTGACCACTTATGTATGAAATGGGGCAATATTGATCGGTTTTCTATCAAACTGATTTCTGCATTACCCAATCATGATAACTGCATGCTTGATGATGATGACGATTTGGATAATTTGCTTTTACGAATCATCTTTTTTCTTGGTTGGGTTGAAATGTGAGGTTGGGTGATGTGATATTTTGTTTTTTTTTGGGGTTTTGTTGAGGTTTGTATACTTGCTATTGGACTTATGTAGTGGTTGGATATAAATTTTAGGTTGGCTTCCGGCAAATTTTGCCTAAACGGATTCGTTGATCCATATATAAATGCCAGTCCTAGCAGACATGTATACATGTCTACTAGAATATTGTTTTGGTTGGCAGTAATGTATACACTGCACAATTTCAATTTATTAAAATTATATAATTTTTAACATAATGTAAAAGGTGAAATTGAATTGGTAAATAAGGAGCACAAGTTGATGCCGATGATTTGAATTCAATGTATACATATACCTCTAAAAATGTAATCGGGAAAGAAAATTTAATAGAGTACAAGAGCAATGCAGTTTTCGGCATACTATACCTGCAATTTGGGTATCAAATTCCTGAAAAATTCTCACATAACTATTTAAGCCCCTATCAATACACTTTCAAAAAAATGCTAAAATAATCAAACCTGTTATGGATAATAACATAAACATAAGCCCCAATCAATACTCCCAATTTTACATTCCACATATATCACGAACCAACTAATTCCAAAAACCAACTAATTCCAACATAAATTGAATTTGGAAAAAAGTATAATCAACATATAAAGTGAAAAACCAAAAAATTATCCAAATCCTAAGGCTAAGCAAAATCATCATCTGTAGATCTGTGTTCTTTTTTCCTGTGTTCAGGCCAAGTTCTTAATGGATCTTCAACAAATGAACTTATCATTTCAGCACGAAACTTACGAACTTCTGTAATAGAGATAGTATCAGGGAGGATAGTTCGTGTAGTTGGTTCCGGCACATCTGATGAATTTGCATTGAACACATTTCCTCTCTCTTCCCAATGTCCATGTTCACTCAAAAATTTCATATACAGGCACACAAACACTCCACAGTCCAACCTAAACAAAATTATATAAAGCATAATTAGATAGCAATACTTCCAAAAACTTTGTTGTACAAATAATAAATATTGTTGTACAATTTCAAAATCCTAAAACTTTGTTGTACAATTTCATCTACAAGCACACAAACAGATAAGAAAAATATTGTTGTACAATTTTAGATCTGTAGTTGTGCACTGTCTTCGCTTTATCTGCATTGTGTCATTTAAAATTATTAAATAGGTAAGAAAAAAATTAATTTGAATTCAGTTGATGATTATAGTTTCATGTATACATGTGTAGAAGGTAATAACAATCCAGAAAAAAACATGGTTATATGTCTCCCAACCTTATATTTCTAATCAATTAGTACTCAAGCATACTAGAATGTACATACGTCTCAACAAAACCCAAAATTTCCAAAATTTCCATCACATAACCTCATATTACTACCAACCATACCACATGACAAATAACATGCATAAATTGAGCAAACAAACTAAAGTAATGATAATTCTTTCGCATCCAACCTCAAAAGTTTTCCCAACATATCCATGATCTCATTAGTATGTATATAATGATCTACAAATTCCAACTAAAGCTTACATTACCATCACATATTCACAATCTGAACATGTATACATGATTACTTCATGGGATATGTTGACAACCGCAAAGATGAAACATGTATACAAATGTATTCATGTAATCAATCAAGTGTACAAATTTAATTGGAGTAGAAATGAACATAAACTATTATATTTCAATATTCAAATATATTTTTGCGATTAAATAAACAAAAATATCTTGAAAACACAAAAGAAAAAAAAAAAAAAAAAAAACTCATGAAAAAACACTAGATTTTCCATAAAAAACATAACTTTTTAAACCTAATAACATAAAGATCAGATCTTTTTACAAATGTACACATGTAAACATAAATGTATACACAATCCTTTAAATCAGACATGTAAACCCATTTATTCTTTGAAAATTAAAAATGGTTCTCTATTCAACTTTATGATTGTTTTCCTCTTTGTTTATCAGATCATCTGCATAAGCTAATACTTGGAGTGGAAGCCATGTTTCAATGATCGATTATGGCTGCGAAACTGTACCATGGGTCATCAATTCTTGAAGTTAAAAAGGAAAATCAAGCCGACTAATTTGCTAGGCATATCAAGTCTGCTATAGAATGTGAACTTTCTAATGAAATGCAGTCATATTAATTATACAGAACACCATGGGTATTTTTCCCTGAGTAATTCTTCATTTTGAGGTAGCATTCATATGATTTTGCTATAACATTTTGCCCCAGTTGCTGGAAGAAAAGTGTTGGAATTTGTACAGAGAAGTTTCTTCAAATCTTCTTGTAGTGCTGATTATTGTAAATAAATGAATTTTCATGTAATGGGATTTAAATCCCTTTTGGTTCCCAAAAATTCTTTCCTGTCCTGTGTGGAACTATAGCACGTTACACCATTCTGAGGTTCTGGGCTACCCATCATTTTGTTAACAGGGCATGACTGAGTTAACAAAGTACCTGTACCATTTGGGCTGTGGGCCTAAAGCTCTTATGGGGAATGTGGTACCTTTGCAGAAGGTGGGGCTTACCCTAGTATCCCCAGCAAGGGACCACACAGTTGTCATAGGACTGTAAGCTTTGGACACATCTTATGTAATGTTGTTTGGATATAATTATAGAAGTTGTATAAACTTTTATTTTTACAGGTAAAATTTTGAGAATATTGCAAAAATAGACGAAATGCTGCCGAATTTTCGTCTTGAAATTAAAACGTACATTTCTATACCAATAATAGAAGTAGAAAAACACCTGTATTTTTCTCCATATACATATTTTCTTGCAATTTTTCTTTAAGGTTGTTGAATTCTTAAAACTTTCTCGAATTGCTTTACTCTAGTAGTAATAAAGTTTAAAGTCATAATTACATATAGTCATTGTTTTGTTTTTAAGTTTGAATAGATATATGTATATAAATTGAAGCTTGGATAGAGAAAATTTTAGATGTTTATTTTTCTCTTTTTAAAAGTAGAAATGGTATTGGGACGGGTTTGTAATAGTATCTTTATGTAATACTGATTATATTTTCATTTCTTGTGGATTATTTAGATTTTATAGGCTTAATGGAAATAACTTTGGTAAGGTTCCATACAATAGGTTCAATTAGGAATACAAAATTTTATACAATTTTTTTTTTATAAATAATAGATTTAAGAGGACGGTTTTGTAACTGTCCTTAAAAATTTGATTTAAGAGGACAGTTTTAAATGTGTCCTCATTCGAGATGTCCTTATAAAATATGATTTAAGAGGACGGTTTTAGAATGTCCTTAAAAATATGATTTAAGAAGACTGTTTAAAACTGTCCTTAAAAACATTTTTAAGGACAGTTTATAAACTGTCCTTTTAATTCATATTTTTAAGGACACTCGTAAAACCGTCCTCTTAAATAAATGATTTATAGAGACATCGAGCATGAGGACACATTTAAAACCGTCCTCTTAAATCAAAGAGGACGGTTTAAAACCGTCCTTAAAAATGTTTTTTGTAGTTTTGTATATTTTAAAATGATTAATCCTATTATATGATCAACAGTGTTAAAAGCTTACAAAAATCTTAAAGGTAAGTGGATACTCCATCCCCAATTGTTATAGAAAGTAACATTAAGTTGGCCCACGACTACTCACAATAATTTGAACATGTATACATGTTTACTTCATGGGATATGGGAACAAAAGCAAAGATGAAACATGTATACAAATTTGTAGATCACCCAATCTCAAAATTAAACCAAACCTAGCCATAAGCCTAATAGCTTCTATTCAGAGATGAAACAAACGCACTTTGATAAGCCTAATAGCATGTATACATGGTAAACAACTTTAATCATACATGTATACATATATTAATATGTATACACGTAATCAATCAAGTATACAAATTTAATCGAAGTATAAATGAACATAAACTATTATATTTCAATATTCAAATATATTTTTGCGATTAAATAAACAAAAATATCTTGAAAACACAAAAAACTCATGAAAAAACACAAGATTTTCCATAAAAAACAAAACTTTTTAAACTTAATATCATAAAGATCAGATTTTTTTTACAAATGTTTACATGTAAACATACATGTAAACACAACCCATTAAATCAGATATGTAAACCCATCTAATTGGACATGGTAAACCCATTAATCGGACATGTAAACCTAGTATACACATTTTAATATATGTAAATGTGTATACATGTTTACCCATTAATCGGACATGTAATCAATCATGTATACATGTTAAGATCATTAAACCCAAACGTGTATACATATTATGGATTGGTCCAGAAATGAGCATCAGCTATGTTTTTTCTTTATTCAAAGATTTTTTGTGCAAAAAAATAACAAAAATATCTTGTAAACCCCAAAATCGCATGAAAAAACGTAAAATTTTCAATAAAGATCAAAACTTTCTTCACCTAATGACATAAAGATTAAAACTTTTCACGATGTCGGTTCTATAAGACGCTAAAAATTGAGATTTTTGTGATGACCCAACAAGAAAAATGGTGTATAGATGTATACACCACCAACCGTTACAATATTTTTCAAAAAACCCATTTTTTGAACCACAAAAAACAACATGTATATGCAAGAATCCCAACAAAAATTCGAAACAAAACAAAAAAATCGAAACAGAACAGTAATACATACTTGTTTTCGCCGTCTCTATCTTCTTCCCCTTCAGAACCAAGTTAGATGGTTTCCTCATTGCCATGTTTTTCTTGTTCGTCATGCTGAAGAACAGACGATGTCGATCGCTGGAACGAATAGGTTTTTTGGATGCTCTCGCCGATGGGATTCTGGTAAGTGAGAAATATCCTCTCCTTAAATTTTGGTTCGTGTAGCAATAGTGGACTTTCAAGAGGATTTCAGTTACCTATATTCGCGGCAACTAAAGAAGAAACTGAAAAAGGAAGCTCGTTTTCGAATTCATATGCATACATGGCTGGGGCATTTTAGTCCATTAATTCTACTTATTGCCGGTTTCTATTTGCTTGTATATATGAGGGGTTTCTTGGTAAAGGCCTATTTTATGAAGGTCCTTTTAGTATAAATCCCTAAAATCATTCTTGTGGCCACAGAAGGATGTGTGAATTCTATTGGAATGACACAAGTGGTAAATAATAAATTTTAATATATATATATACTTAGGATTGTGTGAGAAGGGAATTAGGGAATTTTTTTCTAATTTTTGGATTTTGGGAGAAAAAACAGATAATTATATGTGGAAAAAAAATAATAATTCATTTCTATTGTCACGAACAAAGGTTGCCGGTGAATGTCGCCGGAAGAAATAGTTGCCAATGAATGTCGTTAAAAAATGCAACCAAAGAAGGTGGTCACCAGTGCTGGAATAGGTTGCCAGAGAATTTGGCCTGGAATGTTTTTATTGAAAGCAAAATATATATGTATAAGGCTATTTTTGTATAAAAATTAAAGAGTTTGGGCTTGCGGTACATACCGCAAATGCAGTATACGATTTCAACCATATGTGGCATAAACGCACATCGCGTGACGTGCACGTGCATATCATGGACAGCTGGGATCGTGTACTGCAAATCATCAATTCAATTTTTTATATTCATAATTAAATATATATTTCAATTGAAATGTTAACTTTTGGTGATAATATTTCTTTTAAAATTTTTTAATTTTGAATTAACATCTAAACCAAAAATATCATCCATATATTAATTTGAAATGAATGGCCGAACAAGGTAGGGCCACCATCCCTAAGCTCTCTCATCCCTTTCATGTCCCATTTACATTAACTGTGTATAGTCTCCTTTCATCCTTTTCATGTACCTCTTATATAAACTTTGTTTAGTCTCCTTCCCCAATTTATAATGGTCCTACTATTCCACCCAACCCAACGTACCCCAAATGCTTATTTTATGGGCATTCTAATGATTTCCTCTCATATACATTATTAGATAAAAATATTTGAAGGATCGATCCATTAAATTCGGCATGTTAAACGTGATCTAAATTTATTCTTAATGAATGATTTCCTCTCCTTCCATCCTTTTCATTTACCATTTACATTAACCGTGTATAGTCTCCTTTCATCCTTTTCATGTAACTCTTATATGCACTGTTGTTGTCAAAAATTCATCTCTGTCAGGGATGAAAATTGGATTTTTCTTTAAGATTGAACAGCCACCAGAGATTTTGGAGTTTCAGTAGAGGTAATAAATGTTGGTTTCAAAAGTGAAAAAAATTTCTCTCTTTAAAGTTCAAATTTTTTTCTCAATCTTCAAATATCTTTTTTTACAATATAATATTAGAAAAGTGAGAGAAGAAAGAGAATAATTGGGCGTTTGTTTTGTTGGGAAGTGTATTTGATTGGTAAAAAAATGATAAAATAATTAATTTTGGAGTGCACCAAAAAAATTAGCTATTCAATTTGCCCGCTTAGGTCACAAGGACAATTTTGGTGTAACTTTTGAACTTGGAGATGCTCTAACCTCAGTTGCCTTCCACTCTTTTATAATGATCCTGTGACCATTATCTCCCACTCCTTTCATGGAGTTCATGGGTTGTTGCATGATGTAGTGGGATAGGACTATAGGAGTCCGGATTTGCTAGTAATCTGGACTTAGATCACCATGTAGTGATCCACGGTTGATATGGAGGCTTTGAGGTTATCTAAATGTCCTTAATTATTTGTCTTGACTTGAATAATAAAAGACAAAATTTTTTTTTAGCAATAATCCTATGTTTCTCAATCATTTTTTGAGCAATAATTATGGTGATCCAACATCCATTTTTTGAAAAAATATCACTGTAAAAAATAGTGACTATTCTGTTCTTCAAAATATAATCATTTTTTTATAGTCAGAAATTGACAAATAGAATCACACTAGAAAATGTTACTGTAAAAAAGACTAGTTACTTCTTAGTATAGCTAGTCTTAATGTAGGTTTGGTCACACTAGAACGATCACTACATGCACGATGATCTAAGTTATCACTAACAAATTTCAAACTCGTGGGATAGTGGATGGGATCGATATATCTCCACCACATATATATAGTTGCATCCTTTATCCCTTATTTATAGAAAACAGTTGATATTGTAATTTGTGTGGGTGTTAAACATGTGACTAATAGTGAAAAATAAATACTAACAATTTTATCCATGTCATGTAAGTATTTCAATAAATATTGGATAGAAATTTTGAAAAACTGATTGTTAGATTAACTACTTTTTTCTATAAATATCAAGCATATCAAAAATTATAATGATTTGACGGTTGGTTTCTAAAATACAGACTGTGAAAAATTGTAATAATATCATATAATAAAAACTGTCATGATTTTTGACAATCTGTATTTTAAAAACTGATCCTCGAATTACTGTGATTTTTTATACGCATAATATGTATTAGAAGAATATTTAATTTAACAGTCGATTTTTCAAAAAATCTATTTCACTTTATCTAAAAATCCAAATACTCATATAAAATATAAAATGAGAAATTTTTGTTAAACTAATTTTTAATTGAGTATAAAAAAATAAATAAATAAATGAATTTCAAAGTTAACAAGTTACAAGTGTTCCATCAAGTCGCGCGTGACTCCTGCTACTTATTACATGTACGTGACTGTCTGTAGCTCTGCTACTTTATTTATGTATCGTATCCCAGTGTCTTTTCCTTTTGATTCCTCGATTATACCAAACGAGTTGAAAATTAGATAACCCACCAAATCCCAGACCTGTCAGTCAATTCAAATTCAAAGGAGAATGGTAGCTCGGAATATTTTTAGGGAAACGAGTTGAAAATTAGATAGCCCACCAAATCCCAGACCTGTCATGTCAATTCAAATTCAAAGGAGAATGGTAGCTGGGAATATTTTTAGAGAAAATGATCCAGAGAATCCTAAATATGATTTTATTTATTTAAGAGTCCAATCAATAAACTGCTATATTAGTAGTCTCTATAGCTCAAATATAAAGTCAACTAAAATATTATATTGTCTATTATACCATCATTTCTTAATTTTTGTAAGTTTTTTAATTTTTTTAAATTTTTAGTTTTAAAATTAAATATTTATGGACCTTTTTTATTTAAAATTAATATTGAATATTTTGGATATGGTAAGTTTGTTTGAATTTGAATTGAGATTAAAGATTTCATAGAATTCATATTATCTAAACAATTAATGGTTTGGTTTTGAGTTTTTAAATCAAAACGAGAGCCATATACTAAAAGGAAATCGATGGTTAAACCGGATTCGCAGCGGAAGTCATGCAACAAAATTTTTTACATAGAACTGAATCCACCATCAATATCCAGTAGGATTTCGATTAAGCGTCAGATCATGATTTAACAAAGTAAGAACATAAATAAATAAATTAAATACATACTTACAATACCCTCTTTTATTTTTGCGATCTTTGAACCCAAGCTTCAAAAGAATGAAGCCTCCAACAGTATCCACATGAGCACAAGATCCTTAAAATCCTTGCAACTTGTCAACACTTGAGCAAGAGGCAAGCTAGAGAGCTAGTGGAATTCGGCTATGGGAGAGAGGGAGAGAGAGAGGGACGGCCCTAGGGTTCTCTTACTTTCTTTTAGCCTCCACTTGATGACAGCTAGGGTTGCTTAGTGCTAGCTTGACCCATCACCTCATATTTATAGGTAAACTTCCCTTTATTTGCTATTTGGTCCTTTCTTTACTAACCTTTAATAATAATGACCAAATTAACAATAAATAGGAATATTCTGGTCTCTTTAAATCAAAAGACTCTCTTATGCTCTATTGTACGTGTGTGACCCTTTTGGTTCACCCCAACCTAGCTTGACCCATCACCTCATATTTATAGGTAAACTTCCTTTTATTTGCTATTTGGTCCTTTCTTTACTAACCTTTAATAATAATGACTAAATTTACAATAAATAGAAATATTATGCTCTCTTTAAATTAAAAGACTCTCTTATGCTCTATTGTGTGTGACCCTTTGGGTTCACCCCAACCTAGCAGTAGGCAGGGACATTTCTATGTCTCCTAAAATAGAAACTTTCTATTTTAAGTTTCAATTGGAACAATTCCAATTATGCCCTCATTGATAACACTTTATCAATAGGCTTTCACTGGTCATGAGTGACGTCTAACAATGTGTCATGACGTGCTATAGGTTTGGGTGAATAGTAGAACTATGTGAACCCTTCTTGTTATTTAATCATTCATCCCCTAATGTTACTGTTAAGATAATCAGGGTATGGATATTAGTCAAAACTCTTATCTTAACATCTTGTCATGTGTTCTCTAAAATATAATCTCAATAAGATGAACCCGATGAAATACTTTCACAATTCACCTATCCCTATGGCCATAAATTCAAATCGAGAGTTATTTTTGATAAATGACCTTGACATTATGTCTCATACTAATAAGAGTGATGATTCCTTATTGACTACTCATCTATCTCAATGCATGACTTATTAGAGTCAATGAGTATCGATTACATCATTAGGGTTAAGGCTGTACAATATACTATCAAACCCTAATAACTAAAGTACAAGATAGCTATGGTGTCTCAGGTCTAAAGACTACCAAACATATGGACATAACATAAAAATATTCCTTTGACTTAATCTCCATAGGAATATTCTAGCAGATCAAGTTCAGTGTATATGTTCTCTAACATGCACCCACAGATTAACCTAAGTGTCAATACACTGATAGGAAAGACCACCTATCCTCCCAATTGAGTTGGTTTAAATCTTTGCTACTCTTGATGGTTTATAAAATGTCATCTTTAATAAACCTATGAGTATGAACTATTTTAAAAAAAAAGTGTATGAGAAATATAAGTCTCTCTATCTCAATTACCTGAGATATATATTTCTCTTATCATTTATTCATGGACATTATCATATATATAATTTAATATATATACGACAATTAATTCCTTCTAATGAATATAATATGAAATAGACATGCCCTTTAGGATTGGTTTTAGGGTATACCTTTAACAATCTCCCACTTGCACTAAAGCCAATCATCTTAGTATCGTATACTAGTCTTCGTAAGACAAGGCTTCTAACACTCAAAGGTGTTACGGCAAAGAAGATCTTATGCAAATAAACTTTGCAGTTTATTATTTTAAATAATACTAGTTAAACTAAAATTTCGTTGCCAACTCTGATGTACTAGTAAATGAGACCTATATTCTCGAAAGAGAATAGTATGTACTAGACATGTTTTAAGGCAATTTGTAAATGGCATACCAAATTTCTTTATATATATGTATTTCATTCTTAAAACTCTTTTAAGAATATACTTATTTTATTCAGAATCAATATTTTGAATCAATCAATATCCACTAACAACAACTTGCAACATCAATGATATTGATTTAAGTACATTATCTTTAATTATATGAGTTCCTATATTTCTCAAATGTTAAACTCATATTTAATCCTTCACAAAATCAAAAAGATTTTTGAGAGATTAGAATTCCTATAACAATTTATGGAATTCATAATACTACACTTAGTATTTAAAGTATGTACTTTATAAAGAAATAATAAGAATAAGCTTAATGATTTTATTGCTCCCATTTGTCCTTTTAAAACAAAGTATTTTATGTTTTAAACCCTTAAAACATAAAACTCTTTTTTGATGTTTCAATAACAAGGCATGGTTCTTAACCATTGTGAAAGTGTTTGTTTTTCTAATAACTTTTTATTCAAGAAAAACATGCTTTTAAAGTTTATTTGAAGGATCTCATAATCCAAATAACCTTTGTTTGACATATTTAAGATCCTTTAGTGATATTGATAATTCAAACTAATATATAAGGTTTATACATCTTATGTATTGTCCCCTTTTAATCTTCTTATTAAATAAAGTGATCGGTTTATATTAATTAATGAATCGAAATTCATTTATTAATATGAACCTATATAGTTTGACTATCATATCTTTTATTCGATCATTTTATTTATAAAGAAATAAAGAACTTTTAAATTAATTGCCAGACATAATCTAAACATCGAATATTATAGATAAACAGTTTTAAATGAAGAAAGTACTTAAAACCAAATAAAACTTCAAAATAAAGTATTTATTACAACTGGCAATAATAATAAATATTCCTTATTAACTAAATAAAATTGTCAAGAATCAAGCTATAATGTTAAAGGCAGCAACTCTTGATCATTTCCAAACACAGCAACTCAATCTCTACTCAACCTTTTGCTTCCCTTTGTCTACTACATACAATCGCATTGTATAAGAAAAACATAGTTAGGTATCACATACCATAAGCAAAATAATATTAATTCTCAATTAGTAAATGAATAAAATTAGGACGTACCATCAGAAGAACCATTCTTCAATGAAGCTAGGTACTCCTTGCAGTTTCTTTTCCAGTGACCAGTCTTGCCGCAGTTGAAACACCTTCTCCTTTTTGCCTTCTTTTTCTTTATGTCTCCTTTTCGCCTATCATTGGACTTCTTCTTCCTTTCCCTGCCCTTAGGCTTGGTCTTGGAAGTTTAAGCTCCATCAATAGCCAATACATTCCCTTTGGAGTCCTTTTTCAAAGTATCCTCAGCAGTTACTATTTTGTTTATCAAATCAGTCAAGGACAAATTTGTATTCACATCAGACATGTGAAAATTAATGATGAACTCTTTGTAACTAGCAGATAGTGAATAAAGAAATATGTCATTTCCTATCTCAGATGTAATCTCAACACCTAGATTATTCAAGGAGTTGATATTCTGGATCATTTTGAGGCAATGCTCATTTACAAATGATCCTTCCAACATCTTACAGGAGTAAAGTTCACCAATAGCGTTGTACTTTACAAATCTACTTTGTGACCCATACAGTTCTTTAAGAAGTAATAGAATTGATTGTGCACTGTCAATGACCTCATGTTGTCCTTGCAGTTTATTGGTCATTGATGCCATTTTATGGCACCTCTCCTGCACATCATCCTCGAGCCACTTGTTATAAGTGTCTCTTTCCTCCTTGGAAGCCCCTTCAGGTAAAGGTAAAGGATTGGGGCACGATGTATTTATGACATTTTTAATCTCATCTGCGGCAGTTAAGATAATTTTAAAATTTCTCGACCAGTCTTGGAAATTTGGACTAGCCAAATGATTGTCATAAAAAATTCTAGATAATGGGTTTAGTGGAGCCACCTACAATAGAAAGTAATAAATGTGAATTTCATATTATTTAAACATAAATACTTTTTGGTTTCTAAGTTTTATGTTACCTCATACTATTTTATTCAAATCTCATATACCCTTTATTAATGAGATTCGGGAATTTCAGCATTGAATTTTCTTAGCAGGGATTGGGGTCCATCAAGGATTAGTAGTCCTTACATAATAGGTTATTGGATACTAATTTTGATGAGTGGATAACTCTTTACCCTAATGCTTCTCAAGCAAGTTCCAATCTTTCCTTTAGCCTCTAAACTGTAGTATCCTCACATAATAGGTTCTTGGTCAGACCCACCATTCATATAAGTATGGTCAATTGAATGTTACATCCCTCACATAATAGGTTCTTGGGATGCACCATTTTCGCATCTTATGATATCCAATATTCAAAATAAGATAAGATGAATCCTAGGATGGATATGTTCCCCCATATCTGCAGCCAAACATAACTATTGAAATAATTTTCTTATCTTATAATGGTGGGAGGCTAAGATAAGGCTCATACCTCTTCCTCACAACTTAATTTTTAAAAACAAGGGTTTTGCAAAAGGCCTCATTTTTAACACTAAATATACATCACGTGCATCATACATATATATCAAACATACATATAAAATATAGACCAAACTTTATTATTAGTTCTCGATTATCCTCTCACTGTCCTACTAGAGGTTATGGTGGATTCATCTTGAACATATAATAAATTAGGTCAAGGCCCTAACCTAGCATACATCACATATATAATTATTAGGCCTTGGATTGATTATGGACTTTTAAGGTGGCTTCAAACTTTGAGTCAAAAGATAAACCCTAGCTCTATAGTGTAGGTTAGGTGATCGTAATTAAAATTTTATGTAACTAATACATAGCGACAACAAAGTCTTCTCAAGCTCTTGAAGTCATAGCCAAGTCCTTCTCAAGTCCTCACTTTTCCTCTCATATAAGACTCCATCATGCACCTCGGGTCCACCACTCGCCTTATTGAATCAAGTATTACATTTAAAATAAAAGAGGCATGCAAACCCCAAATCAATTACATTACCAAATTTAAACTACTTTAAATTCATCCCAAATAAACCATACACATCTAATGTGGCCAATCACATCTCATTTAATTGGTTTTAAGTCCATAATGATCCATTTGCATTTACACAACACATTGCATAAAATAAAAGCAAAAACAAAGTAAAGGTAATGATGGCAATGGCAATGGCATATAATTAATTAAAGTCCTATTATTATTATTATCCCATAACAATAATAAAATTATTATTATTATTATCTCATAACAATAATAAAGTTCTTTTAAATCTCATTTAAAAAGAATCCCATCATATCTCATATGACAATACTAGTGTCTTTCCTTAAGTAAAACTCCTAATTAACTCTATTATGGTTTTAAATAAATAGAATTTAATTTGAGAAATTATTCTCATAATTCCTTCCATGCATTTAACACTTTAATATGCATAATAGATTAATCAACATTAACCTATATTGAAGGAATTAATTAATAACTCAAAACCTAAAATTCTATGAAAGAAACTATATATGTTTTTCATCAAAAACTAGAATTCAGCTACTGTTTTGGGACTAAACTTTCCTATATTAAAACTAACTTTAAAAATGTGACAATACTCTATTTTACAAGGATTTTCAGTCCTCTTTCAAATGGCATAGGTCTCGTTTAGTGATTCCAACGTTTGGTATCACTTTAAAGCATTTTATGACACTAACTCCAAACCATGGCAGATTTTGAAATTTGCTCATAAATGACATTATTTGGCCTAACCTAAAATGAACTAAGTAATGGAAACACTTCGATTCACTAGGTTTTTCAGTCCTCTTTCCAATGGCAGGGGTCTCAACACTTGATTCCAACGTTTGGTATCAATTTAAGGCATTTTATGACAAAGAGTCAGAATTTCCAGATTTGACTCTTAATCATAAAAATCTTAGTGTGGCTAACCTAGGTCATAATAAGTCATGGGAACTTTTCCTAAACTTAGTTAAGACCTTATATTAATGAAGTCAATAGGTGGCATGCTTTGAAAACCTTAAAAAATATTTTTCATAGATTTTACAAAAGCTACATGGTTGCTGCCCAGAAAAACAGCAACCCAGTTTTAACTTTAAAACGATTTTAAAATTAATCCAATCAATACATAATCATGTCAAAACACTTTTAACATGTTTATATACTGTTAAGAAACATTCCTAAATGTTTTTAAAGCAAACAAACATTAATCCATCACATGAATTGCACAATCTCTCAAGAACACTAAATAAGGTGTTTTTATAAAACAATTTTCATAAACTTACTTGTTCTTCATTTTAAATTTCCAAAAACAATAGAATTAATTTTTAAAACTTTATAAACTATTTATAAAACATATGAAGAACATAAGATCATGAAAACAAAATAAAAACAAGGCACACTAGGGTTCCAAACCCATGTGGCCGTGAGGTATAGTGGGAGAGAGAGAGAGTGTGCTAGGGTTTAGGGTTAGGGCTAGGGTATTTCAACCTTACCTAATCCTATCCTTTTAGGGTTTCCATAAACACTAAACATGTTGCTATATTTCCTAAATCAAAATTATTCAAACTAAGAAAGAATCAAATCAATACAAGAAACTTTCCTAAATCAAACAATTTCAAAATAGGAAACTAGGGTTTTTCAAGCTTTGACAATTAGGGTTTCTTAATTCAAATCAAGAAAATTTCCTATTATGTTTTAGGGTTTCCTAAACCTAAAACCAGCCACCATTGATATTCCAATTAAGGTTTCCTAAGAACCCTAAACACCATTGTTAACAACTTAACAAAAACTTCATTAATGCACAAATTTAAACAACTTTAAATCATGGATTTGCATGCATCAAGAATCAATTTAAAACGCTTTTAAAATTAATCAAGAAACATGTGAATCAAGTTAGGGTTTCTAAACCCCAATAATGCAATAGAGGGTAAGAACCCTCATGGCCGTGATTCCCCTTTGGGGTTTCTCAAAACCCTAAATGCCATTAATCCCCATTTTCTAAAATTCAAGCTTATGTTCTTATTTCTAAAATCAAGAACTTCATCCATATGAACCTAGGGTTTCTCAAAGTTAAAGATTCAACCATGGAAGATGATTATAGGGTTTCTAAAACCCAAATCATTAATCAAACCATTCAAAGAACCAAATAGGGTTCAAGAACCCTAAGTGGCCGTGAAGAGAGAGAGAGGGGAGAGAGAGAAGGTCGTACCTCCATGAGGGGATTTGAACATCATCCAAGCTTCAATACATGATGGGTAACAAACCCCAATCATCATAACAACAAGGGGAGAAGTTCCACTAGGGCCAAAATTAAGAGAGAGATTGGGAGAAAAACTTAAAACTATTCTTGGGTTTTTCATCAAACTCGAAACCAAATCAACCAAGTGGGGTAAAACCCTATTGCCGAACCTCATTAGGGGGCTGCCCCATGTGGTCGTGACCTTCACATAAGGTTTCTAACAAAACCCAAAACCATTTAAAACCAAAACAAGAATAAAACACATGAGATTCATCAAGAACCCTCACATGGCCGAATTCTATAAAGGTGTATAAAATCTTGATTTTTGATTTTAATTGATTACAACCATTCATGCCATCATTAAAATCATGATCATACTTAATATGGCTCTGATACCACTGAAAGGAAATCGATGGTTAAACCGGATTCACAGCGGAAGTAATGCAACAAAATTTTTTACATAGAACTGAATCCACCATCAATATCCAGCAGGATTTCAATTAAGCATTAGATCATGATTTAACAAAGTAAGAACATAAATAAATAAATTAAATGCATACTTACAATACCCTCTTTTGTTTTTGCGATCTTAGAACCCGAGCTCCAAAAGGATGAAGCCTCCAACGGTATCTACACTAGCACAAGATCCTTAAAATCCTTTCAACTTGTCAACACTTGAGCATGAGGCAAGCTAGAGAACTAGTGGAATTCGGCTATGGGAGAGAGGGACGGCCCTAGGGTTCTCATACTTTCTTTTAACCTCCACTTGATGATAGCTAGAGTTGCTTAGTGCTAGCTTGACCCATCACCTCATATTTATAAGTAAACTTCCCTTTATTTGCTATTTGGTCCTTCCTTTATTAACCTTAATAATAATGACCAAATTAACAACCATTCATGCCATCATTAAAATCATGATCATGCTTAATATGGCTCTGATACCACTGAAAGGAAATCGATGGTTAAACCGGATTCACAGCGGAAGTCATGCAACAAATTTTTTTACATAGAACTGAATCCACCATCAATATCCAGCAGGATTTCGATTAAGCATTGGATCATGATTTAACAAAGTAAGAACATAAATAAATAAATTAAATGCATACTTACAATACCCTCTTTTATTTTTGCGATCTTCGAACACGAGCTCCAAAAGGATGAAGTCTCCAACGGTATCTACACTAGCACAAGATCCTTAAAATCCTTGCAACTTGTCAACACTTGAGCAAAAGGCAAGCTAGAGAGCTAGTGGAATTCGACTATGGGAGAGAGGGAGAGAGAGAGGGACAGCCCTAGGGTTCTCATACTTTCTTTTAGCCTCCACTTGATGATAGCTAGAGTTGCTTAGTGCTCCTTGACCCATCACCTCATATTTATAAGTAAACTTCCATTTATTTGCTATTTGGTCCTTCCTTTATTAACCTTTAATAATAATGACCAAATTAACAATAAATAGGAATATTCTGGTCTCTTTAAATCAAAAGACTCTCTTATGCTCTATTGTACGTGTGTGACCCTTTTGGTTCACCCCAACCTAGCAATGGACAGGGACATTTCTATGTCTCCTAAAATAGAAACTTTCTATTTTAAGGTTAAATTGGAACGATTCCAATTATGCCCTCATTGATAACACTTTATCAATAGGCTTTCACTGGTCATGAGTGACGTCTAACAATGTGTCATGATGTGCCCTAGGTTTGGTGAATAGTAGAACTATGTGAACCCTTCTTGTTACTTAATCCTTCATCCCCTAATGTCACTGTTAAGATAATCAGGAGATGAATATTAGTCAAAACTCTTATCTTAACATCTTGTCATGTGTTCTCTAAAATATAATCTTAATAAGATGAACCCGATGAAACATTTTCACAGTTCAGCTATCACTATGGCCAGAGATTCAAATCGAGAGTTATCTTTGAGAACTGACCTTGACATTCTTTTTCATACTAATGAGAGTGATGATTCTTTATTGACTACTCATTTATCTCCATGCATGACTTATTCGAGCCAATGAGTATCAATTACATCCTTAGGGTTAAGGCTGTACAAGATACTATCGAACCCTAATAACTAAAGCACAAAATAGCTATGGTGTCTCAGGTCTAAGGACTACCAAACATATGGACGTAACATAAGAATATTCCTTTAACTTAATCTCCATAGGAATATTCTAGCATATCAAGTTCAGTGTACATACACCCATAGATTAACCTAAGTGTCAATACACTGATAAAGAGACCACCTATCCTCCCAATTGAGTTGGTTTAAATCTGTGCTACTCTTAATGGTTTATAAAATGTCTTCTTTAATAAACCTATGAGTAGGAACTATTTTATAATAAATGTGTATGAGAAATATAAGTCTGTCTATCTCAATTACCTGAGATATATATTTCTTTTATCATTTATTCATGGACATTATCATATATATAATTTAATATATATAATATACGACAAGTAATACCTTCTAATTAATATAATATGAAATAGACATGCCCTTTATGATTGGTTTTAGGGCATACCTCTAACATATACTTGCTGCTACTGATCTCTTTTGTTATGAAGATTATTGGTTGATAAAGTTAGGCATTGCTAGATTTCAAACATTGTTGAAATGTGTGTTCCATGTCTAAACTTGGTTTATTTTTCGATTTCCAATTAATCATGTTCTACAGATATACTTGTATATTTGTAGAACGGACATGGTATATGCATTTAAAACTTCCAAATTCAAATTTCTTTCTATAAGTATACATGTATATCTGTAAAACGGAACATATGAATGTCACCAATTCATATTCCATTTCATAGATATACATATATACCTATAAAATGAAATATGATAACTAGATTTCTAAGTACAAAATCCAAATTTTGTTTTACAGATATACATGTATACATGTAAAACGAAATTTGATAATTGGATTTCTAACTTCAAAATTCAAATTTCGTTTACAGATATAGTGTTAAATTAATGAAACATAAAAACAGGATTTCAAACTTCAAAATTCAATTTTCAATTTCAAATGTACATGTATACATGTGAAACGGAATATATGAATTACACCATTACACATTCTGTTATATGTATACATGTACATATGAAAGTATATCACCACTGTATATTTCGTTTTACATATACACATATATACATATAATGAAATATGTTCATTTTTAGTTAGTCTCATTGCCATTTGAAATGATAGATTATTCACGGTAACGTATATTTGAGTTATATTAGTGTGTTCAAGGCTAAATATGTTTACTTCTTTTTTAAAATGATTTTGCTATCTGAAAATCTTATATGGATAGCAAAATCAAAATTTGAAATTTCAAAATTGTTGAAATAGATGCAAGATTTTAGGAATTTAGATATGGATATTTATAAAATATTTTGGTAAACGCCAAATATGGAATAAATTCATGTATGGGCAATTGTGTCTTTTTACGAACTAAAACTACGTATTCATGTATCGCCAAAAACCATAGGGACCTATTGGTATAGACATCTTATACCAGGGTCCTATTGGTATAAAACCCAAGGATTTTATACTAATAAAACCTTGATATTAGATCCATGCACTAATAGGTCCCTGGGTTTTCACAGATACATGATTGGGTGATTTTATTAAAAGTAGGGAAAAAAATACCCATGTATCTGTCGCAAGATTTTGGCACGCAGAAATCCAATTAAATCGGTTACCATAAAGCACAGCTAAATAATAGGGATATGAGTTTATCGTAGTCAACCACATTTCATGCTCGAATGAGTGAATTGGGAGGGTTTCATACGATCTAGTCACTAACGACATTCCTACGGGTCTCCAATCGTCTTTTTCGTCATGTCGATGAGAAGAAAGCTGACGGCGATAGAGAAAATGGGTAAATTATATTCCTTTTTCCATTCCAGTTTGAATTTTTGTTTTCATACTTTTTCGGGTATTTCGAGATTGTATGTATTCCAATAATAGGTTTTTTTTTTTTTTTTTTTTGGGTAAAGAGAAGTTTTATGTTATCGGTTGTGGGTGTGTCAAATATTCTTCGCTCATTACCGAATGTATATATCCCTATAATCGAATTTTTTTTTTTTATTTTAATCATGCATACACACGATTTGTCAGTGGGTTTTTTTTGTTTTAACTAGGGGTGTAACTCGGATTGAATCGGACATGATTGGGGGAAAATGAGGACCAATCCGAACTAATTTGGATTAGGCTTTCAAGAACCAAGACCAATCCTAATTGAATTCAGACCAGTTCTTGACCAATCCTAATTCAATTCGGATTGGACCAGATTAGACCACGATTCTTCATTAAAAGAAAAATGAAATAAAATTTTAAGAAATTTTCTAATATTGAATTCAATTATAACTACATAAGGACTTGGTTTTTTCCCTGTTATAACAAGTAACAATGTAAAATTCATACTTCCACATAATTAAACAATGGAATAAAAAAACAATTAAGTATTAACCATTATGTAAAGTAACAATAAATAAAATAAAATAAAGTTTAATCCAATAATCCAAAATAAACTTTCAAAAGGAGAAAATTTTTTGATACAAGAAAACAAACAAAACCATAATAATTAAAAATTCTAATATTTCTTAAAATATCATAGTATAATTATTTTTCATAGTGACTTTTTTTAAAAATCAACCATTGGATCACTGTGATTTTTGGCATACATGACATACATAAGTATGAGAATTGAATTCGGATTTCGGATTGGACTGGAGCCCAAAAGGCCAAATCTGAGGACCGACACGAATTGAATTCGGATTGAAGAATTGGAACTAGGACCCATCCGAATTCAATTCGTACCGGTTCTCGGTTTGACCCGTTCCGAGTTACACCCCTAGTTTTAACAGATTATCTCATTGTTAGGGTTCTAATTTTGGATAAAGATATGTTCTTTTCCAACTTGGGGTTTCCAAAGAATGCTTTTTGGATATGGCATTTGAATGTATACATATATGATATGAAGTGTACATGCTTTTTTGGATGATGAGATTTTTGCATTTTGTTGAGGCTTGTATACATGGGTTTTGTTGAGGCTTGTTGAGATTTTGGTCTTTTGGCTTATTTGGGTTGAAACATGAGGTTGGGTAGAGAAATTTTTTTATTTTTTGGGGTTTGGTTGAGCCATGTATACATGGTATTTGTATTTTGGCCTTCCTAGGTTGAAATGTGAGCTTAGATTTTGGAATGTTTTGATTTTTGGGTTTTTGTTGAACTATGTATACATGTATCACTGTAAAAACGAAACCAAAACTTTGAAATTTTTTATTGTTTGGGGTTTGGTTAAGCCATGTATACATGGTATTTGTATTTTAGCCATTTTTTGTTGAAATGTGGGCTTAGATTTTTGAATGTTTTGATTTTTTGTGTTTTTATTGAACCATATATACCTGTATCTCTGTAAAACGGAACGAAAACTTTGAAATTTTTTATTTTTTTGGGATTCGGTGAGCCATGTATACATTGTATTTGTATTTTGGTCATTTTAGGTTGAAATGTGAGCTTAGATTTTGGAATGTTTTGATTTTTTGGGTTTTTGTTGAATCACATATACATGTATCTCATACGTAACTTAGATGAAACCAACATAAGTAGTTCTTCTTATGAATACATGATTCTTGCATAAGGTTCATACTCATGCTTTGTAAAATCCAACATGAGATTTTATTTTATTTTAGTTTATTTTTTTAAAAAAAGGACCATTAGATATCGTGACTTAATAAGTTATTAGATTATTCTAATCACGAAACGTTATTCTAACTATTAGAAATTACATGAAAATATCTATAAGCCAATAAATAAAAGAATAGATAGAAGGAAATAGCAATATTGTTGTAGATTGGTGGCAACTGGTCCATAAGCCAATAAAGAAGATCGAGATTCTATATGCAAGCTTACCATTTCAATGCACATAATCATCAGTGGAACCAATAAAGCATTAACTATATATAAGTTGGATAGAATGGCAGCAATTTTTTTTTGTTGGTTTTAGGATATTATTAAATTTCATGCAATTTCTCAACTAAATAGCTGTGGGTACAGAAAGTTGCCATGAAAGCTAACTCATCAGCCAATGCTCGTTTTCCACTTTAGTTGATTCTATGTTGAATCTTCCTCTGGCTTCACTTCCTCTAGCTTTTCTTTGGATGGTGCCAACGGTAAGTAGAAATTTCAACTTTTTTCATTTTTCCATAGATTCATATGGAGATTTATAGCAACACTAAAAGGAATGAAGGTGAAGGATTTGAAATACATATACATATACAAGTCCCGATTTAGCTTTGATATACACACACACACACACACATATCCAAACCCTAAATCCCACAAACTAACAACTGCCTAACATCAAGAAATATAAGAACCTTAGCAAGAATATGAAAATACGGATGGTTCAGCACTTGGAAATCCAGGTAGAGCAGGTGGGGGAGGCCTCATTAATTAGAGATCACACAGGGAAATGGGTGGCAGGCTTCTTAAGAGGTATTTGATGGAGTGATAGCCTAACAGCCAAAATTTGGGCACTGCGGGATGGTTTAAAACTTGCAATTGATGAAAGGATCACCAATCTTGAGATTGAGATGGACTCCAAAGTTGCAGTTGATTTGGTTACAAATGGTGCGGACTCTTCTCATCGTTTAAGTCCTGTTATTCTTAATTGTAGGTGGCTAATGGAAAAGTTGGAAGCTGTCAACTTGAAGCACATATACACAGTGTTGTAAAACCTGGACCGGAAAGGCCGGTTCAAACGGTTGAAGTGGGAACCGGGAGCCTCACCGGGTGATTCAACCCCCTAAAACCCAATCTTAATGAAAATCGGCCTATTTAGTAAAAATCGGTCAACCTGGCGGGTTTACGGGTTTATTGGCAGGTTAAAAGAACCAGTCGGGTTTTGGTCAAAAAATAAAAAAGTGCTAAAATGACTAAAATAGTCCCAAGCTTTTTAAAGTCTCTTAAAGCTAAGAAGGCTAAAAAGACAAATTAGTCTTAAAAAAAACCCAAATAGCAAAAAGCAACATAAGGCACCTAATATAATAATACAATATTCTTATTTTTGCATTTTAAAAAATATATATAATAAAAATTGATCAAGATTAATTATCAATTTTCAATTTTGATGACTGCACATACATTCAAATATATGAATTGATTGCACAAATATTTAAAAAAAATTATATTTTGAATTTATTTTGCATCTTTTACAACTTTTTCTTTAATAAATAATATATTTATAATGTCATGATGACGTCACGGTTCAACCCAGTTGACCCAACAGTTGAACTCAACCAGGTTGAACCGATTGACCCTTAACATAGTCACTTGACCGGTTCGATAAACGGTTTGGGTTTAAAACATTACATGTACAGGGAGGGGAACCAGAGCGCTGATGCTCTCGCAAAGGCTAGGTACCAAGGACAAGAAGGCTTTATTTTGTATTTGTCTCCTCCTGCTTTTGTTTTGTTTAATTTATGAAAGTGACAACCATAATCTTAAATGACAATAAGAAATCCGAAATAAAGATGTTTTGTGAATTCCAATAATTGATCCTCTTTATTTTGTATTTGTCTCCTCCTGCTTTTGTTTCGCTTTTGAACTCTGATGCTCAAGGCATAGTCTTTCGCCGTTTTGTAACGTAACCTTATTTGAATTCCAAGTTTACCAAAAAAAATAAAAAATAGTAATCGATCATCACATGCAGAAACTCAGAAGACACCAAATTCAACTATTCAAGCTAAATCCATACAATTTAAAAGGGAGAGAAGAAAAAGAAGAAGAGAAAAAACAAAAAATTGGGGAATACCCAAATTATAATTGTACTGAGTGTTCCTACTTTTTACACCAAAATATCTAAGGTCAAATAGATTTTAACTACCAGTTCACAAACACAAAGGCCAAGGGATTCCAATGCAATAGATAAATTAAAAAAAAATAAAAATAAAAAACACACACTCAAAACTAGTACATATATATTTACACGAATAAAGAAAATCTATCGAGAAAAAAAATGAACAAACTTACCTCAAATTGAAAAAAGGATTCCACAAGGATGTCGAACTGAGAGAGATTGAGAGTGTGTGATTTGGGGTTTCCAACCACTTTGATCTAGCTTACAACCAAAGCACAAGGTGAAAGACAGAACAATATTAGATCCGAGAGAGAGAGAGAGAGTGGGGGGGGGGGGAGAAGAGTGTGAGGTTGTAGAGAAGAGAGATCTCAAGTTTTGCTTGAGATTTAGTGGCCATGAGGGTTTGATCGAGCTGCTTGAGTACGTGACCAGCCGTGAATGAGCTGTCAGAGAGAGAGTGCGTGAGGGTGGTTTGTGCGAGGTAGATCTGCATGCGTACGTACGCTGGAAGATGCAACCAACCTTGCCAGAGACCGCATGAGAATGAAGATTAGGGGTGTGCTAGGTTAAGCAGTAGTGCTGAGATCGATGGAACAATCTTCAAGCTTGTTTGATGTCGACGGTGCCGAGATTGCACAAAGAGGAGACCAGATCAGCGAAAAATGGATGGAAGACGCATAGTCTAGCTCCTAGGGTTTTGGTTCCTTTCGCCAATGTCAGGAGAGATAGAAAGAGGCAGTATGGAAGGACTGAGGCTGCACCGGCGTGGGATTAGGGTTTGAGAGAGGGTTTGGCCAGGGAAAAGGTTGTGACAGGGAGGCCAAGGTTTAAGAAGATGGAGGTCGGTTCAGGCCGGGATGGGAGGAGTGGTCTACAATGCTTAAACTAACCTTTTTCCCATAACATAGACACGGATTGAGAAAGAGAGATAGAGAATGAAAAAAAAAATGCTTAAACTAACCTTTTCCCAGTTGCTAAAGAACACTGGCGTCGCCGGACGGCGGTGGTGGTCGACAATCTTTTGGCCGCGGCCTTATTCAATAATCGGGGAAGAGAAAGGGGAGAGAGGAAGAGAAGCAAGCGTTGCCTAATCGCGTCACAGGCAGGCTTGTCTCGCCGGCGAAATCGATAGAAATAGAGGGTTGCAGAGTGTGGAGATCAAGGTGAAGACATACAGTTGCTTAGCTGAAGGGTTAGAGAGAGAGAGGGGAAAGAGAGAGAGAGAGAGAGAGAGAGAGAGAGAGATGGAATTTAATTGGAGGTAAACTAATTGATGCTTTGCGACGGCCATACCATTGCAATTTTGTAAATATTTTTTTTTATGAGAATTTGTTTTTTATTCAGATTGACTGTAGATGGTAATAAAAAATTGAAATTTTTGTTTGTGATGGAAATTGCCGTTGGAATGAAAACATATACTAATTAAAAAATGATATTTTTTTTCCACTGCAATGGTAAAATCCGTCCCAATCGAAATAAAAGTGCAAATTTGCAACAACATATGTTTGGTTCAGAGATGGTTCATATACTTTAAGCTGTGACAGTCTTTGCCGTTACTAGAACTTGAACTCTTGCAACAGATAGCCCTCCCGTTGCAAATTTTCGTTCCATCATTTGGCTGCAGCCAACAAGTCAATTACACAAGTCACAATTGGGCTATTTATAATAGGGAAAATGATCCAAAGAACCCTAAAAACAGATTTTATTATCACCAAGTCCAAATGATAAGATCCCCTACCTAGAAGCCCTCTAGGTCAAATTTGAAGTCAACTAATAATGAGTGAGTGACTAATATACCCTTTACATATTTTCAGTTAGCATTTAGAGATAGGGTTGACTTATCTTATAGGGATTATAACTATAATTCAATTTTATGAGAAGATTTATTTGAATTAATTCCAAAACGTAGGGAATTAATTGGAAGGTGATTGAATTTGAATCAATTTAGAAGACTATGAGCTTGGACCATGAGCTTGTCTCCCTGAAAGGAAATTAAAGTGAATATATCTTATATCTTCCATTAATAGTTAATACATGTATTTCTTGAACCTCCATCTCTTAACTCTTTTCCCATATGCAACCCCACACTCCATATATAGATCTTTAATGGCTAAGCTTAATTGCATGTCATATGGCTCCAATCTCTTCGATCTAAATGGAACAAAGTTTAATTTCCTTGCTTACTCATCTCAACTCAAACTACTGGAAATGATGACTAGGAGGGGGATGCTAGAAGTATATATGTACAAAGATACATGCATCATTGTGTGTTTTGTGTTGATATTCAAAGGCAATTGTGTAGAGATACATGCATCATGTAGATCTCTATGTTCCTTTTTAAGTCTTTTTCAAATATACATGTATATCTGTGTTTTTTTTTAATTCTGTTTTCAGACATACATGTATCTCTGTATTTTTTTTTTAAGCTGTTCGACGCTAAATATAGCACGTTTTTTCAAAAATACATGTATGTCTTAGGATTTTTCTTTTAAAAAATCTTTAATTTTCAGAGATTTATGTATCTCCAAAATTTGTTAAATATATATATGAAATTTGACTATAATTTTTTGTATATTTTCATCATGTAAACTTTTATATATATTCAAACCTAAATATGTTTAATTTTTTAAAAAAAATTGATTTTGCCATATGAAAATCTTACATGGATAGGAAAATCAAAATTTGAAATTCCAAAATTATTTAAACAGGAGCGAGATTTTAAGAATTTAAATATGGATATTAATAAAGTATTTTGGTAGCCACCGAATATGGAACAAATCCATATACGGGCAATTGTGTCTTTTTATGATCTAAAACTGCATATTCATGTATCACTGAAAACCGTAGGGCCAGTATAAAACCCATTATAACATGTGGACAAACTCTAAATCCTACTTCCATTCTCTCTCACCTCTATACATCACTTTCAAATCACATGCACTCGTCCCTACTTCTCTCACTCTCTCTCTCTCTCTTTTAGCCCACATCGATCATATATGTACTATATATATATGTATATGGTATTATATATCATGCCATTGGAATGAAACAACAGACAAAATCACAAGGCAGTGGAAGCTAAGGTTGTAAGTGAAGCTCTGTTAAAGCTAGATTTATCTCATTTGAGTATAATGGAGTTGAGGAGAGAAGAAGAGGTATTATTAGAGCCAGTGAGCCCAACTGGACAATACTTCAACAGCTCCGTCCTCTCCATATCCGTTCTTGCTGTTTTGGAATCCGAAGTTCCGATTGATGATTCGCTAACCATGCCATTGCTCAAGGATGTGTTCCTCCCCATCAGCCCTCGCTTCTCCTCCATCATGGTTCTCTCTCTCTCTCTCTCTCTCTCGTTAAAAAAAAAAAATTATTTGCATGGACAGCTTTTCAGTAAGCTCATGTTTTTTCTTTTGGGGGTGGGGGTTGTATGGACATGCATGGAGGAGAACTTGTAATTTCTATTTTACATATCTTTCTAAAGATACATTAATTGTTTAAGCTTATCTCCAAAGGAATTAATCATATAGTATAGATTGGTTGGGTTACTACGTAACAAAAAAATAAAAAATGGATAGGGATTTTTAAAGTCTCTATTTTTTTTCTTTTTCCTTTTTTTTTTTTTTATTTTTTTTTTTGCTTTTAAGAGACCTAAAAATATCATTGCTATTTTTCCATTTTCAAAAGCAAGAAAATAATATTTTAGAACAAACACATGTTCTCAAAATATATAACATGCTGTGTAAATGAAAATTTGCATCCAACCAAATAATACTTTCTGATGTGTTCCTTTGTAGATGTTATTCAGGCATCCCTTCTTAACTCGTCATTTATTATCAGATAGATTTTCTATGAAAAAAAAATAAAAAATAAAAAAATGTTGGATCGATCATCTGATTTGTCACATCATCTGGATTGCATTCCACTTCTGGGATACATGGCATTCCTGCTTTAACAACGACAATCCACTTTGAACCATGACCTTTTTTACTTTAGGCTTCTATGGGCATCCCAAATTAATATCACTTAGGTTACAAGGTCTGTGACCTTTTTAGGTGCCCGAAATTACTTAATTAACCCTTCTTGGGTAACTTTAATATTTCTCTTTTTTTTTTCTTTTTTTTTTTTTTGTTTGTCAAAATGATAGAAATTATCCATATTCCAAATTTTTAAGTTTTAACAAATGAATATCACTACATTTCCATATACTCGAACCCGAGATCTCTCGGCTAAAGGCTGGTGAGACACATGCCACTAGGCCCTTCTTGAGTAACTTTAATTTGTAAGAGTTTATTTGGACGTATCTAAAATCTTATGACAAATTAACCCTTTCTTTTTCTTAAAAATGGGACTAATTTTAATTACTATACTGAAACTTGGAGTGTAGGTAAGTGATAAAAATGGAGTAAAACAATGGAAGAAAGTT
>JAESVK010066435.1:0-20297 GCA_017140935.1 Hamamelis virginiana
AACTTAATATACCCTTTAGGATTGGTTTTAGGGCATACTTCTAACAAGGAATCCTAGGATTATGGAGGTTACTTGACCTCACTTAGGACTGTCCTTTGTTGTAAGAATTGTAGTAGAAATTGAGTTCTACCTAATTTAGGAGTCTACTTCGAGAACAACTCTAAAAGTAAGTGATTTTGAAAGTTTTCAAAATCGAATGCAATTACATCTTTTATGCAAAGAAAAGTGTTTCGATCAAACCCAAACTATAGAAGCTAGAGTCCTAGATAAGATAGAATCTTTTTGGCTATATAGTTCATTACAATAGGAGAATCCTATGTAATCGAACTACGTGGACTTTGATCTTTATCAAGAAATTGGTAAGGTACGTAGGCAGTCAATAGGGCGCAAGTCCAATCTTAGGTTGACTACTAGTCTCCTAAGATCCTTAGGATTGTGTATACTTTTGTACTATATATTATTATTATTATATATTATTATTCATATTTTGTGGTTGATTAGATAAATAGCATTGTTTTGAAAAGATTTTGATAAAGCCCAAACTTAATTAGGAGACCTTTAATTAGGGCGAGGTGGGTGCCTACAAGGAGTTCCTTGGAACCTTCCCACTTCGTAACCTAGCCCCCGAATCCAACTTTGATTCAAAGACTTGCCTTTTTCCAAAATATGGGGTCAGTGTTTTATTGAAAATAAAACTCTTTTTGTGGTTTCCTTGTTCCCTAAAAATAAGGTGGCGACTCCCAGTTTTTTATAAACTCTTACCCTTTTTCAAAAACCCAATCTTGAGTGGATAATAGAGAAGGATAAAAGTGGATAATAGAGAAGGATAATAGAGAATGATAAATCGAGACGGATAAATATCATCCACAATCCACTCAAAACTCCAAAGTGAACGAGAGGCCTCCCGATCCCTCGGGATATTTAGGTTGGTTGGTTCACAGACATGTGTCAATTATTTAGGCATCATGTGGGAAGTTACAAAGTAGTGGAGCAATACTTCAAGAGCACAACGTCGACTCCAACAACTCATATCAGCGCAATGCTTCAATCCTTTTAGTAAATTTTTAGGCACTTCTCTTAGCAAGCAAGCTTATTTTCAAGTTTATTTCAAGCCTCATTAGTTTAGTTCAAGCTTCCTCTCAATTTCAATCCGTAGTTCTTCAAGTTTCAAGCATTTCTACTTCAAGCAATCGTCGCATTTCAATTTCCAATCATATTTTCATTCCAAGTATGTTGATTTCCATTTCTAGCGTTGTAATCTCAAGCAATGTAAGCATTTTTCTTGTTAATGCATTTCCAATTTCTTTCCAAGCAAGTTGATCGGTTTGATTTCGATGTAATTCGAATCGAATTTTAGTTTTTCTTAGATATTTCACACTAGAACCCAAGAGGATCAACCTCTAATCCTCACCAATCGCCCGATTCCCATTCAATTTCAAAGTGACCAACTTGGCATTAGGACATTTCCTAATTTCGCGGCCTAGAAGGTGCTAGAGGTCGTGTTCAAAATGGTCTCTTGGGCTTTAACTAGCCCTAGAAATCCCACGCAGAAACCTTCGCGCACAAGGTCTCGAGACCGAATTTTACACCGAGAGCAGTTACTTTTGAAAAGATCCAAAGTTGGCTTAATTAGTGAAGCCTATTGACCTAAAAGAAGGACCTTAGGACCTTTGACCCACATCCTGCACCAAAATAAATCCCTAAGATGCATATAAAATTAATTAAATAGACTTAAAATTAGTGGGAATATTAGTGCACCTTAAGAGCATTTAAACAGTGCCAGAAAGCCATTTATACAAAGCTCGATTGATAGAAATTGGGCTCTATCATCGACTCGAGCAATCGAGGTTTGTTACTTGATTGATAAAGAAGTGTTGTAGATTGAGTTGTGGATTCTATTCTCAGCTCAATCGGTCAAGAATATTTCCCGACCGATCAGGGTGGTATGTGCCAAAATTTAAAGGGCAACGGCTAGTTCGAGTGATCAAGATTGATTCTCAATAGATCGAGATGGTCCAAAAGCTTGAAGTTAGTATTTAATGCACTGAATAATTACCAATGAGAGAATATGTGATCCCCAACGACTATGAGTTTGAGAGCTTATATATTCAACTTGTCCCACTATATTGAGTACTAGTAGTTCAATATTCATTTACAAACAAACTATAAGTGCTATCAATTCTGTAGTGCTTACAATCATCCCTTTCACTCTCTATTGAGCTTCATTAGATATAATACACTTGAGAGTTATTTAGTGTGAGCTTTAAATTGTACATCTCCGACTTATCAAAAAGAATTTTACTATACATCTCTTGTTTTTTCAATACTATTGTGAAGAAAGGTTGGTATAACCTTGGGAGGTAACATAAAGAAGGATCTTCTCCTATATTTGAGAAGATATTTGTTCTTTTAAGAGTTATAAAGGTTTTTCCACTTTGAAGGACTGTGTTCTAAATTCTAATGGATTTGGGAATCCTTAAACTTGGCTATAGACGTAGGTGAGGAGGGCCAAACCAAGTTAAATTTGTTGTGTTGTTTTCTTATACTCAATCTCTCTTTCTTTGTTATTGCTTACTTATTTTTGGATATCATATATCATTTGTGATTGAATTTTTATTTGGTTAATTATATTTTCAATTTACGAAGACCCTATTCACCCACCTCTATGGTATATACTTGGGACAACAATTCATTATCTTGAGCTAAAGATTTTATGTCAAACTTTATCGCAACGATTTTTTCCAAGTTGAATCCCTAGATAGACCTCCTTTTTTCCAACAAAGAAAATAATGAGTATTGGAAGAATAGGATAATTATTTATTTATAAGCTTTATGGTCTTTACGTATGGGATATCATTTGTGAAAGAAACAAAATCACTCAAAAGCTTTATGATAAGAAAAATCTCATTCCCAAACCTAGAAAGGAATGTAATAAGCCCGATAAAAAACTTGATTAACTCAATCTAGAGCCAAGAATACTTTGTATTGTGCTCTTGTTGAGAGTGAATACAATCACATTTTCAGTTGTGACATGGCTAAAGAAATATAAGATAATTAGAGGTAACCTATGAAAGGACTTCTCAAGTGAAGGAGTCTAAAATAGATATGTTGGTGCATGAATATAAGTTATTTAAAACAAAACATGACGATACAATTTCATCTATGTTTACAAGATTTATTAACATATTGAATGACTTAAAGCTTTAGGGAAATCTTACTCTAATGTGAAGAATGTAAGGAAAATTCTTAGGTTTCAACCTAAAGCTTGGGAATTCTTAGGTCTCTACCTAAAGCTTGGAAGCCAAAGGTAACCATTATTCAAGAAGCCAAAGACTTGTCTAAGTTAAGTCTTGATGAGTGTGGACACCCCATTTTTACCAATTGTTTTATCATATGTTTATGCAAATGATTAACTTGAAGAGTTGATCATTTGGTGGAGAATTGGGCTTGTAAAGACCAAATTACCCAAATTATCCTTTTTGGGAAAAAGGATAATTCATCATTTCATGTGTACATTTGATTTGGAATCAGTTCATTTGTATTGCATTTGACTTTTGAGGTGTCTTAGAGTATCACTGTAAATTTTCATGTCATTCTGACGAGAGCTCGATAGGTAATTAGGGTTTTTGCGACTTGAGGGGCGTTTTCGTCATTTTCCTCTTATAATTTCCGAATGACCTCCGAATTCGAAACGGATTGTTTCATGGAGTTTATATTGATGTATGGAGTGTATTTGGAGTGTCAATTGAATTTTTTAATGGTTGGGATGTATTCGCCCAAAATCGATCCTACGGGTAGGAATGAGTCGAATTGAGGTTTCATCCAAATTAACCGTGAATTGATCATTTTCATTAAAATCAAAGATCTTCAAAATGTGTTTTTGAGTATCAATTTCATAATAAAACCATGTTTTTTGGAAGTGGTTTAAGCCTAATTGATCAATTTTACAAAATAAAGATTGGTCATATGACCAAATTTGATACAACCGGGTCAATCAGCTAGCTTTTTACTATAACCCTTGACCATGGTCAAGCATTTTTTTACCCAAAATCCTTCTAGAATTGTAGAGGATCAAAGTATGGTCGTTTTGACACCTGGATCATCGAGTTTGGATTGAAAATGAGCAAAATATGGTCAAAATACGAAAATCCCTTGAAAATATGACAAATTGGGGAAGGTTGCACTTGGTGACCGTCCAGGCTAGGACGGCCAGCCGTCCAGGCTAGGATGGCCATCAGTATGCCTGACTCCATTTTTTGAATTTTGAAAGTTTAGGGCTCTCCCACCTATTTTGCCCGACTTTGCTCGATTTTTTTGAATTAATTCAAAGGTGTTTCAGCTTGAAAACCCTAGGATAAACCATTCTAAACCCTAGGATGATTTTTAGATGAATTAATCCCAACCATTCAAGGTTTTTTAATCTTAACTCTATAAATACACTTTGATAGAGGTTGAGAGGGAGGCTGGATTTTAGATTTTCGTTTTTGGTTCATCATTTGAGGAGAGAACCAGAGTGGAGAAAGGAGAGAGAAGAAGAATTCAAGGCTTGGAGCTTGAAGGAAGGTAGCCAAGAAGGAAGAAGAAGGGTAAGTATCCTATCCTAGCTTTGTTTCTGATTTTTTTTGGTCCATGTAAATCTTCTCTTTTATGTCATGGTGGTAGTTTAGTTCATCTTCATGTGAGATGAACTAGCCTCCATTCTTGTGTGATTCTTTATCCATGATGTAAATAGTTTCTTACATGTTTATGTATGATAAAGTAATATTAGTTTAGGTTAGATTATTAATGTTAATTGTTAGCATATTTGAATAGGATATGTTTGTGTTTTAAGTATAGGACAGTAGCATGTTTGTAGGTTTAATAGCATAGTAATTTGATTAAGTGGTTATTTGTCATGATTTTATGTGAATAAAGAGTTTAGGGTGAGATGTGTCATGATTTTATGTGAGTAAGCATGTTTAAGATGAGTTTTAATATGATTATATGTGAGTAAGCATGTTTAGGATGTGTTTTGTTATGATTTTATGTGAGTAAGTATGCTTAGGATGATGTTTTAATGTGTTTGCATGATCTTTGAAATCTTGTGGTGATCATTTGGTAATTATAAGATTGTGTAAGTATGTTGAGACATTTTTGTGGTGAGTCTTGAGTCTTTCTTTTATATTTTTGTGATTATTTAAATACTTGACATGGATTTGATGATTTGAATATATGAATTGTGTACGAGGGAGCGTGCAAAGGTAAGATCCTCCCCTTGTGTTTGATTAATCATTTAAGCATAGTTTTGTCTGGTTTTAGGTTGAGTTATTATTGGATAAATTGTATTTTCATGATAGGTTGAACGTTAGGAGATATTTTTGTCATTATGGATGGATTAATTATATTAATTAAGTCCCTCAAAGTATGTGTTCAAATCTGTCCAGATTTGAATGTGGACTTTGAAGAGACTTAAGTAATATTTTAAGCCATGATTTCTTGTGCATTTTGTAGATTAAATTTATATATCATGTTAGTATGCATATTAGGACTTTTTCATGATTAATCATGTGATATAAAAATGCTTTTTAAGCATTTCAAAGTGGATATTCAAATCTGTCCAGATTTGAATACACACTTTAAAGTGACTTAATTATCATTTTTAGGTCACATTTATGCATATTTCTTTATATGTTAGTATATTCATGTAGAATGCATGCTAGGTCATTGCCATGATTTTTTTTTCCTTATTTTTAAGGTTTTTAGGATGGTTTAAAGTTTGTATCCAAATCTGTCCAGGTTTGTTTATGCCTTCAAATTATTCTAAAAATCATTTTTAGGGTCAAATCCAATTTAGAAATATGCTTAGGTTCACATAGTGGAATTAGTATGCATTTAGGAGCATTTTCATGCATTGTTAGAATTAATATTATGCATATTTGCCTATTGTGTTTAAATTTCAGTATGCATTGCATTAGTGTTTTAGGATATTAGATTAACTTAGGGTTAGTTAGAGACCCTAGGATTAGGAAGGTCACTTGACTTTCCCTAGGAATTTTCTCCGTTGTAAAAATTACATTCAAACTCAAGTGTTTTATCGAGTTTAGGAGTTTATTTTCGATCGATTTTCTAAAAGGTTTTTAATGCGATTTTTATGAAATAAATATGATTTTTATGAAAGATTTGACTATTAAATGATTTTTAAAAGAATTTAAAAGGTTCTAAGATTTTTATCTTGGGATAAGATTTCTCCCAATATGATTTGTTTTCTTGAAATATTTTTGAAAAAGAGTTTCAATTGGAATTAAATTCTAAAGATAAAAATTATTTAGAATGTTTAGATTTTGTGAAAGTCTTTTAATTTGAGATGATTTCAAATAAAGAATTTCAAATAGATAAAAACTCTCGAAGATAGAGTCTTGAATAAAGTTGAATACTTTTAGATGATTTGGTTGATTACAATAGGAGAGTCCTAGGGTAGTCGAACAACGTGGACTTTTATATCTGCTAGGTAACACTAGTAGGTTACGTAGGCGCTAATAGGGCTCAAGTCCGCCCTAGGATGCTAACAGGGTGTTCTAGGTTTTCAGGGTTTGTTTGTGTATTATTTTTATTATTATTATTAATATAGATTATTGCATTTATATCACTATTTTGTTGGTTGATTAGATTATTTAGGATTGTTTGCATTAAGATTTTAAATAGCCCAAATAAATTAGAAGTCCTATAATTAGGGCGAGATGGGTGCCTACAAGTAAGAACTTGGAACCTTCCCACATCGTAACCTAGCCCCCGGATCCATCTTTGGTTCGAAGATTGTCTTTTCATTGAACGGAGTTTGTTATGTTTTATTGAAAATAAAATATTTTTATGGTTTTCTTATTCCTTAAAAATAAGGTGGCGACTCTTTTGTTTGTTTTCTAAAATCCCGAATCACGCGCAGTGACGACGTGGACCCCGCCGCCCAAAAAGCTGGTTCACAATGAGCTGTTGGGATCCCTCATCACTTATGAGATCACCATGAAGGGTATGAATGAAGATAAAGAAGCCCAAAAAATTCTTGCTCTTAAATCCTCAAACAATAAGGATAGAAGTGATGATGAATAAAAATGAGACAATGAAGAGATGATTTTCTAATAAAGAAGTTCTACAAGTTCTTGAAGAGTAGAAAAGCCCTTGGGAAGCCAATTCTGAAGGAAGAATCAAATAAAGGGAGGATCTCAAATGTTACCATTGCAAAAAGCCCAGCCACAAAATCGTCGATCGTCCTCTAATCAAGAATAAAACAAGGACAAGAGAGGTGAAAGAAGAGGCAAGAATAATGCTTTCGATGCCACCATTTGAAATAAAGTCTTAGAAGCAATCACAATGAATAATTGCATAAAGAGACCGATAAGTTTTGCCTTATAGTCAACAAGAAAGAGGTAAATTCTCAACTGAATGATAAACTTTTAGATGATGATCTTTCATATTATAATTTATTATAAACTTACTATAACCACTTTGATGAACTTAAAAGTCTTAGTGATAAATACAAGAACTTGAAAATGAAGATGATCATCTTCTCCAAAGAAAAAGATGATTCGCATGAGCATAATTTACCTATAGAAAAAGAATGTGAATTTGAAAAACAACTCCTCACCTAATCTCAAAAAGGAAAATGATAATCTAAAAGCTAAGGTTGAGGATTTGAATAGAACAATTTTCAAATTTATAGAGTGAAAATAGAACTTTGAGAGACTCTTGGGTACTAAAAAAATTAGTTTTAATACATAAGGATTAGGTTTTGTATCCAATTCTAAAAAGAAAAAGTCCTCTATTTACTTAGATTTCTTTGTGAAAACATCAAGTACTAAGAACACTCATTCTCAAAGAACATATTTTTGTTATTTTCACCAGGAGAAGTTATAGCAAGAAGGTTAAATTGGCTCCTAAGGAAACTAAAACTTGGAGTACTAACCTTGTAGGACCCAAAATGTTCGAGTACCAAAGGAAGTTATCTAAACTTATGTTGTAGATTTGCTTAAAATCCCATAACAAGTAAGAAATATGGTTTCTTAATAGTGGATGCTTAAGGCATATGACCGAAGATAAAAACAACTTCATTTTTTTTTTACCTATAAGGATGAAGGGCATGCTACTTTTGGACATAGAGCCAAAGGTAAAGTCAATGGAAAATGTGAAATTTGTTAGAGGTATGCCCTAAAACCAATCCTAAAGTGCATATCTATTTCATATTATGATAAGAAGGTACTACTTATCGTCTGTATATTCAATTGTATATACGATAATGTCCATGAATAAATGATAAGAGAAATATGTATCTCAAGTTTGTTGAGATATGAAGACTCATATTTCTCATACACATTTATTCTAAAAGTGTTCCTGTTCATAGGTTTATTAAAGAGGACATTTATTAAACCGACAAGAGTAGCACAGATTTAAACTAACTCCAATGGGAGGATAGGTAGTCTTTCTTATTAGTGTAGTGACACTTAGGTTAATCTGTGGGTGCATATTAGAGAATATGTACACTGAACATAATCTACTAGAATATTCCTATGGATATTAAGTTAAAGGAATATTCTTATGTTACGTCCATTTGGTTATCCTAAGACTTGAGACACCACAGATGTCTTATGCCTGAGTTGTTAGGGTTTGATAGTGTTTTATATAGCCTTGATCTTAAGGTTGTAGTCGGCACTCATTGGCTCTAATAGGTCTTGCATGAAGGCATATGAGTGGTCAATAAGGAATCATCACTCTCAGTATTATGAGAGAGAATGTCAGGGTCAGTTGTCAAATATAACTCTCACTGTGAATCTCTAGCCAGAGTGATAGATGAAATATGAAAGGGTTTCATAGGGTTCATCTTATTGAGATTAAGATTTGAAAAACATATGACAAGAAAGTTAAGATAGGGTTTTGACTTATATCCATACCCTAAATATCTTAACTGTGACATTAGGGGATGAAGGATTAAGTAACAAGAAGGGTTCACATAGTTTTGCTATTCACCCAAACCTAGGGCATGTCATGACACATTGCTAGACGTCACTCATGACCATTAAAAGCCTATTGATAAGTGTTATCAATGAGGGCATAATTGGAATAGTTTCAATTAAACCTTTAAATAGAAAGTTTCTATTTTAGGAGACATGGAGATGTCCCTAGTAACTGTTAGGTTGGGGTGAACTCAATCGGTCACACACAAACAAAGAACATAAGAGAGTCTCTTGAATTAAAGAGAGATGGGAATTTCCTAAAACTAATTCCAATAATAACCTTATATATTATTTGTAAATATATATAAGGAATCGAGTTATATATTAATTAGTAATATATAAAAGGAATTAAGTTGCTTTTGGAAATAAGTATTAAATAGAAACCCTAGGGGTTTTCTATAAATACTAGAGCTTGTGACATGCTAGCACTAAGCCTCCATCCTCACTTTAGAGAAAAAGTTTCTCTCCCTCTCTCAAGCTTGATTCTTCCATTGTTGAGAAGCGTCAAGGATTCAAGCGGTTTTGTGTTCGTGTGGACTTCGTTGGAGACTTCATCCGTTTGAAGTTCGAGATCAACAATCGCAAATCAAAAGGCTAATCAAGTAAGTATTATTTATGTTTGATAAATATATATATGCTTGTTTTGTAAATCATAAATCCCTATGCTTGTACGATCATGGTTAGGATATTTGATGATGGAATCATCTTTATTAAAATCTTTATTTTGTCTTCCGCTGCGATTCCATGTATTTCGAACGATTCCTTTCAGTGGTATCAGACCTAGATCAAGCATGGACATGTGTTTAATGATGGCAAGAATGTATTTAATTAATTAAAATAAAAAATCAATGGTTTTGGAAGCCATAGTGAATTCGGCCATGTGAGCTAGGGTTCTTGTAGAACCTCATGTGTTTTGCTTCTAGTTTGTGTTTAAATGGCAACTAGGGATTTTTAGTAACCCTAGCTAGGTCACGGCAAGGTGGGGCTGCCCTATAAGGGTTCAGCCATATGGGGTTTTACCCCTTTGGTGTTTGAGATTCAAAGGTTTGATAAAAACCCTTAAAAGTTTTGGGTTTTCTCTCTCTCTCTCTCTCTCTCAATTTCGGACAACCTAGGGTTTATTGGTTTTGAGTTTTGATTGTTGGGGTTTATTCTCCATGGTGGATTGAAGCTTGGAACATGATCAAAACCCCACAAAAGGTACGGCCTCTCTCTCCTCTCTCTATCTCAATTTCGGCATCTTAGGGTTTTTGAACCCTAACTTAGTTCTTTTGTGATTTGATATATGATTTAGGTTTTAGAAACTTTATCATGATCATCTATGGATGAATCTTGAGTTTTAGAAACCCTAGATTCAAATGGATGATGTTCTTGATTTTGGGAAAATTATGAACATGACTTGTTTTTGAGAAAATTGAGTTTCTGATTAGGGTTTTAGAAAACCCTAATAGGGATTTCGGCCATGGGGTTTTACACCCTCATGGATTTCGGCTACTAGGGTTTTTCAAACCCTATAATATATTTTCATAAATCTTGATTATTTTCAAATTGTTAAAACTTTGATTCTTGATAAATGCAAATAACTTAGTTTAAATTTGTTTAAACTTGTATATTAATGAAGCTTGTTAAAGAGTTCAACAATGGTGTTTTAGGGTTCTTTGAATCCTTGTACTCATCATCAATGGTGGCTGATTTTAGGTTTTAGAAACCCTAAACTAAAATAGGAAAATTTCCTAATTTGTTTTAGGAATCCCTAAATGTCAAACTAAGAAATTCCTAGTTTCTATTTTGTGAGTTATTTGATTTAGGAAAGTTTCCTATCTTTGATTTGATTCTTTCTTATTTTAAATGATTACAATATAGATTATATTGCAGCATATTTGGTGTTTATGGAAACCCTAAAAGGGTTAGATTATGGTATGGTTCCTTAACCCTAACCCTAACCCTAACCCTAGCACACTCTCTCTCTCCCACTATGATTTTCGGCCACATGGGTTTGGAACCCTAGTGTGCCTTATTTTATTTTATGTTTTCATGATCTTATGTTCTTCATATGTTTTATAAAGTGTTTATAAAGTTTTCAAAATAAATTTTATTGTTTTTTGAAAATCAAAATTGAAGAACATAAAAGATTTGATGAAAAGTGTTTTTATGAAACAATTTTAATGTTCTTGAGAGATTGAGAAATTCATGTGATGAGTTATTGTTTTTAATTGCTTAAAAACATTTAGGGATGCTGCTAGATGATATATAAATGTGTTAAAAACGTTTTAGCATGCTTGTATATTGAAAGGATTAATTTTGAAATCGTTTTGAAATTAAAACTGGGTTGCTGTTTTTCTGGGCAGCAATCATGAAGCTTTTGTAAAATCCATGGAAAATAGTTTCTGGGATTTTTGAAGCTTTCCACCTATTGACTTCATTAATATGAGGTCTTAACAAAGTCTAGGAAGAGTTCCCATGATTTTTAATGGCCTAGAATAGCCACACTAGATTTTCTGTGAATAAGAGTCAATTATGGAAAATCTGACTCTCTGTCACAAAATGTCTCTAATTGATACCAAACGTTGGAATCAAGTCTTGAGACCCCTGCCATTGTTTAGAGGACTGAAAAACCTAGTGAATTGAAGTGTTTCCATGACTTAGTTCACTTTAGGTTATACCCAATAAATGCATTTGTGCACAAATTCCAGATTCTGCCATGTTTTGGAGTTAGTGTCACAAAGTGCCTTAAAGTGAAACCAAACGTTGGAATCACTAAATGAGACCTATGCCATTTAAAGGAGGACTGAAAATCCTTGTGAAATAGAGTATTCTCACATTTTAAAAGTTTGTTTTAATATAGGAAAGTTTAGTCCCAAAACAGTAGCTGAATTCATAGTTTTGTGAAAAACTGGGTTTGTGTCTTTTCAAGAAATTTTGGTTTTGAGTTGTTATTTAATTCCTTCCATATAGGTTAATGTTGATTAATCTATAATGCATATTAAAGTGTTAAATGCATGATAGGAATTATGAGATTAATTTCTCAAATTAAATTCTATTTATTTAAAGCCCTAATAGAGTTAATTAGGAGTTTTACTTAAGAAAAGGGACTTTTACATTCATATGAGATATGATGGTTTTATTTTAAATGAGATTTAAAAGATTGTTATTATTGTTATGAGATAATAATAATAATAATATTAACTTTAATTAATTAAATGCCATTGCCATCATTGCCTTTCTTTTATTATTGTTGTTTTTATTTATGCAATGAGTTTGTATAAATATGAATGGGTAATTATGGACTAAAGACCAATTAAATGAGATGTGATTGGCCGCATTAGATGTGTTTGGCTTATTTTAAGGGTTGTATTTAAAGTTGTTAAATTTAAGTGATGTAATTAATTTTAGGCTTGCATGCCTCTTTCCCTCTCAATCCCTATGTATCCCCTATCTCTTTAATCCCCTTCTTTCTTTTATTTTAAATGTAATATTGGATACTTGGTGGAGCATGGTGGACTTGAAGTGCATGGTGGAGTTTTGTACGAGAGGAAAAGGCAAGTACTTGAGAAGGACTTGGCGAGGACTTCAAGACTTTTCGAAAATCTTTTAGTCTTGATGTAATAGTTACATAGTTTTAATTACGATCACCTAACCCTCATTATAGACCTAGGGTTCATCTTTTTGGCTCAAAGCATGAACCCACCCTAAAGTCCATAATTAATCCAAGGCCCATTAATATATGAGATGTATGCTTGGTAGGGGGCCTTGACCTAATTTGTTATATGTTCAAGATGAATCCACCATAGCCTCTAGAAGGACAGTGGGAGGATAATCGAGAACTAATAATAAAGTTAGGTCTAAACTTTATATGTATGTTTGATATATATGCGATGCATATGATGTATGTCTATTTTAAATGAGACCGCTTTTTACAAAATCCCTTTTAATTCAAAATTAAGTTGTAAGGAAGAGGCCTTGGGCTTTATCCCAGCCTCCCATCATTACATGATAGGTGGATTCTTAAGGTGGATGTGTTTGGCTGCAGATATGCGGGAACATGTTCATCCTGAGGGTTCATACTGTCTTGTTTTAATATTGGATATCATAAGGTGCAATAATGGTGTATCCCAAGAACCTATTATGTGAGGGGTACAACATTCAATTGACTATACTTATGCGAATGATAGGTGTGACTTAACTAAAGAGTACTATCCAAGAACCTATTATGTGAGGATACTACAATTTAGAGGCTAAAGGATGATTGGAATTTGCTTTAAGAAGCATTAGGATAAGAGTTATCCACTCATTAAGGGTTAGTATCCAAGAACCTATTATGTGAGGATTACTAATTTTTAATGGGACCCCAATCCCTACTATGGAAATTCAGATGATGAAATTCTCGAGTCTCATCTAAGGGAGTATGAGATTTGAATAAAATAGTGGGAGGTACCATAAGACTTAGAAACCAATAGGTATTTATGTTTTGAATAATATGAAATTTACTTTTATTATTTTCTGTTGTAGATGGCTCCACTAAACCCCTTATCTAGAATCCTTAATGACAACCGTTTGACTGGTCCCAATTTCAATGACTGGGTTAGGAACCTGAAAATAATCTTAGCTGCTGATAAAATTGAATATATTATCAAATCTCCATGCCCCAATGCTTTACCTGAAGGGGCATCTGAAGAAGAGCGAGACACTTATAATAAGTGGCTTGAGGATGATGTGCAAGTCAGGTGCTACATGATGGCATTGATGACCAATGAGCTCCAAAGGTAACATGAGGTCATAGACAGTGCATATGCGATCCTCAAGAATCTTAAAGAGTTGTATGAATCACAAAACATAATTGTAAGGTACAATGTTGTGGGTGATATTTTCTCTGTTAAGATGGTGGAAGGGACATCAGTGAATGAGCATTGTCTCAAGATGATCCGGAACATCCACGCTCTTCATGATCTAGGTGTCGAGATCAATTCGGAGATGAGTACAGATATTCTACTTCATTCACTTCCTTCAACCTTCAAACAATTCATCATGAACTTTCACATAACTGATGTGAATGATAAAGTTTCTCTAACTGATTTGATGAATATGTTGAGTACTGTTGAGGAAACCTTGAAAAAGGATTCCAAATGAAATGTTTTGGCAATAGATGGGGCATCAACTTCTAAACCCAAGCCCAAGGGCAAAGGTAATAAGAAGAAGAAGCCCAATCTTAAGCCAAAAGGAGGAATGAAGAAGAAGAATACAAAGGGAAAGTGTTTCCACTGCGGCAAGACAGGTCACTGGAAAAGAAATTGCAAGGAGTACATGGCTTCGTTGAAGAATGGTTCTTCTGATGGTACGTCTTGTATTTGATTTACTAATTGATAATTAGTATTATTTTGCTTTATGGTATGAGATACCTAACTATGTTTTTTCTTGTACAATGCGATTGTATGTAGGAGACAAGGGGAAGCAAAAGGTCGAGTAGATATTCAGCTTTCAGTGTTTGAAAGGATCAAGAGTTGCTGCCTTCAACACTATAGCTCAATTCTTGACTAGTTTATTTAGAATTTGATGAACTTTTAATTATTGCCAGTTTGTAATAAATACTTCTTTAGAAGTCTTTATTTAGTTTTGAATATTTCGATTATTTAAAACAGTTTATTTATAATATTGATTATTTGGATAATTTCTGGCAATTATTTTAAAGTTCTAAATTCTTCATAAATGCTACTAAATATATATATGATTCAACTTCATAGGGTTATATTGATAAATGAATCTTGACACTTTGTTTGAATTCATTAATTAATATAATCCAATCATCTTATTTATAAGGAGATTAAAAGGATAATACATGAGATGTATAAACCTTACATTTAGTTTGAAATACTTCATATCTATTTTGAATATTTGAAAGTGTTCAAAGGATTCAAAACTATGAATATTTGAAGAGTTCAAATTATTCATTTGAAGTAAATCTAAAAAGAAAATATTGAGAATATTTTAGTTGAATCATTTATATAAAGAGGACCTTAAATATGTTAAACGTTATAGTTTAAAGATTTATTTTAAATATGAGATATTTCAAATAAACCTTGAAAGCTATGCTTTCTTTAATAAAGAGTTATTAAAAAGCAATGTTTCCATAATTGTTGAGAACTATTCCTTTATGAAACATTATAAGGGATTTTATATTATTAAAGAGTTTAATAAATAAATACCTTGTTTCAAAAAGGACTAGTGGGAGCAATAAAGTCATCATTCATTCTCAGCTTTCTTTATTTGAGTACATACTTTAAATACTAAGTGTAGTATCATGAATTCCATAAAAGTTATAGGAATTCTAATCTCTCAAAAATGTTGATTTTATGAGGGATTATATATGAGTTTAATATTTGAGAAATATGGAATCTCATAAAAGATTATGTACTTAATATCATTAATGCTACAAAAGGTTGTTGGCAGATATTGGAATTATTCAAAATAATGATCCTGAATAAAAGTGGGTATATTCTTAAGTTAGTTAAGATTGTGATACTTACATGAATAAAGGAATCTAATAGGATGCCATTTACAAGTTGCCTAAAAGAGTGCCTAGTACATACTGTTCTCCACCAAGAACATAGGTCTCATTTACTGGACATCAGAGTTGGCAGCAGAATTATAGCTTAATTACTATTATTGAAAATAATAAAGATGCAAAGTTTGTTTGCATAGGATCTCCATTGCCATAACGTCTATGGGAGTTATAAAGCCTTGTCTTTCGAAGACTAGTACAAGATACTATGGTGATTGGCTTTAGTGCAAGTGGGAGATTGTTAGAGGTATGCCCTAAAACCAATCCTAAAGTGCATATCTATTTCATATTAGGATAAGAAGGTACAACTTATCGTCTGTATATTCAATTGTATATACGATAATGTCCATGAATAAATGATAAGAGAAATATGTATCTCAAATTTGTTGAGATATGAAGACTCATATTTCTCATACACATTTATTCTAAAAGTGTTCCTGCTCATAGGTTTATTAAAGAGGACATTTATTAAACCGACAAGAGTAGCACATATTTAAACTAACTCCAATTGGAGGATAGGTAGTCTTTCCTATAAGTGTAGTGACACTTAGGTTAATCTGTGGGTGCATATTAGAGAATATGTACACTGAACATGATCTACTAGAATTTTCCTATGGATATTAAGTTAAAGGAATATTCTTATGTTACGTCCATTTGGTAATCCTAAGACCTGAGACACCATGGATGTCTTATGCCTGAGTTGTTAGGGTTTGATAGTATTTTACACAGCCTTGATCTTAAGGTTGTAGTCGGCACTCATTGGCTCTAATAGGTCTTGCATGAAGGCATATGAGTGGTCAATAAGGAATCATCACTCTCAGTATTATGAGAGAGAATGTCAGGGTCAGTTCTCGAATATAACTCTCAATATGAATCTCTGGCCAGAGTGATAAATGAAATATGAAAGGGTTTCATAGGGTTCATCTTATTGAGATTATAATTTGAAGAACATATGACAAGAAAGTGAAGATAAGGTTTTGACTTATATCCATATCCTAAATATCTTAACTGTGACATTAGGGGATGAAGGATTAAGTAACAAGAAGGGTTCACATAGTTCTGCTATTCACCCAAACCTAGGGCATGTCATGACACATTGCTAGACGTCACTCATGACCAGTGAAAGCCTATTGATAAGTGTTATCAATGAGGGCATAATTGGAATAGTTTCAATTGAACCCAATGGGTCACACACAAACAAAGAACATAAGAGAGTCTCTTGAATTAAAGAGAGAAGGAAATTTCCTAAAACTAATTCCAATAATAACCTTATATATTATTAGTAAATATATATAAGGAATTAAGTTATATATTAATTAGTAATATATAAAAGGAATTAAGTTACTTTTGGAAATAAGTATTAAATAGAAACCCTAGGGGTTTTCTATAAATACTAGAGCTTGTGACATGCTAGCACTAAGCCTCTATCCTCACTTTAGAGAAAAAGTTTATCTCCCTCTCTCAAGCTTGATTCTTCCATTGTTGAGAAGCTTCAAGGATTCAAGCGGTTTGTGTTCGTGTGGACTTCGTTGGAGACTTCATCCGTTTGAAGTTCGAGATCAACAATCGCAAATCGAAAGGCTAATCAAGTAAGTATTATTTATGTTTGATAAATATATATGCTTGTTTTGTAAATCATATGTCCCTATGCTTGTACGATCATGGTTAGGATATTCGATGATGGAATCATCTTTATTAAAATTTTTATTTTGTCTTCCGCTTCGATTCCATGTATTTCGAACGATTCCTTTCAAAATTGGTAATGGTTCTATTTCCATTGATAGTATTCTCTCAAGTGATGATTTAAAACATAACTTGCTTAGCATTAGTCAATTATGTGATAAAGGATATATGGTTGAGTTTAATGTTAATCAATGTGAAGTGAGAGATGAACATTAAAAATATTGTTTTCATTGCTTAAAGATTTAACAATGCATATACCATTGATTTTGATGAGATATATTCTCAAGATATTACTTGTTTCGCCACTTCACATGGATCAAGTTCGTTGTGGCATCGTAAACTTGGGCATGCTTGTATGGATTTGTTACATAAATTGTTTAAAATGATTTAGTTGATGGCTTGCCTAATACAAATTTTATTAAAGATAAAGTGTCTGATGCATGCCAATTTAATAAAAAAAAAAAATCTAGTTTTAAACCCAAAGTGCATATCTCTACATCTAGACCTTTGAATTATTGCATCTTGATCTTTTTGGCCCTAATTATGTTGCTAGTTTGGGTGGTAAGTTTTAATAATTTTTTATGAAGCTTTTGTGAAAATATGTAAAATGATTCAAAATGAATCAGGATATATGACAACAAATGTAAAAAATGATAGAGGATGAGGATTTAAAAATCAATATATTGAAAAATTTTGTGGTGATAATGGTTTTGCTTTTAACTTTTTAGCTCTAAAGACTTCACAACAAACTGGAGCTATTGAAAGAAAAATAGTTTCCCTACAAGAAAGTATTAGAACTATGTTAAATGAACAAAATTTACCTCACTCGTTTTGGGCTGAAGTGGCTAATACTGCTTGCCATGTTGACAATAGAGCGGTGGTTAGACCTATCTTGACAAAAACTCCATATAAGCTTGGGAGCTTTGGAACAGTCGAAAGCTCAACATTTCTTTCTTCAATGTATTTGGATGTAAATGTTCATTTTAAACGAGAGAACATCTAGCTAAATTTGATATTAAATCTAACGAAGTTGTGTTTATTTCTTATTCAATGAATGGTAAAGTATACAAATAGTTCAAAAATCTATTCATGTTGTGTTTGATGAAGCTAACCCTTTTTCTCCTAAGCCTATTGTTTTGTGATGATGACTATAAAAAAAAGTGTAGCTTAAGTGGAGATCAAAGAGCATTAGCCAACTAAGAATCAACAATGCATCAAGTGAAGCATATAAGAATGACTCGCCTAGGGAGGACTACACTACACATAGTGAAGCTCAAGAACTCCCTAGAGCTTAGACATTCCACACAATCATCCAATTAGGGGTGTACTTCAGCCAATTTATGCACTAAAATATTAACCAAACTAATCACCTCGGTTTGAAAAAAAAAAAAAAAAAGAACCATGAGGGACCGTGGGGGTCACCATAACCGACCAAATTGGGGGCTATTTTTCGACTTGGTTCGGTTGGTCTAAATCGGTTTTGCAATAAATAATATAAACTATTGATGTAATGTAAATAGTCTCATCTTGATTGAAACAAACAAAAAATAGCATAATTGATCTAATATTAAATTGCTTTCATAACACAATTCAACCCCATACTATTCCAAAAGCATAATCAAAGAGAGAGACTATATATATTTTATTATTCTATTCAGCTGGTTCGGTTCTCCCCTGGGTTTACAAAGTCTCAACCGAGAACCAAACCACACAGTCGGTTTGGCACCCCTCTAAAACCGTTGTGAACCATGACTATTAGAAAACCAACCAAACAAGACGGTTTGGTTCGGCTCAGTTGGTCCCGTTCGGTTCTTGAACACCCCTACATCCAATTAATTAAATCATAAGTATTCCTTTAAGGGAAAAAAATACTCGTTCAAATCTTAGGAATAGTTGTGGCAATGTTATATTTGTTTTTTAAATTAGCCCAAAAGTTTTAATAAAGCTGAATATAACAAGAGTTGGATTATGACCATGCACGAGGAGCTTAATTAACCTGAAATAAAAAAAAAAATGAGAACTTATTTTTAGATCCAATAACCATTCTATCATTGAAACTAAATGAGTTTTTAGAAATAAAAAGGATGAGGATGGTAAAATGGTTAGGAATAAGGCATACCTTGTTGCACAGGGCTATAACAAATAAAAAAGCAAAGATTATGAAGAAAATTATACACCCATTACTACGTTATAGGCCATTCGCATACCACTTGTCGTTGATATTTTAAGAATTTCAAATTATATCAATTAGATGTGAAAAGTAATTTCTTAAATAGTTATAAATCGAAGAAAATTAATGTTGAATAACCTCCCGATTTTAAAAATTATGTTTTTCCAAATCATGTATTCATGCTTATAGAAGCACTCTATGGACTAAAACAAGCACCACGCACATGATACGAAAGGTTGAGTGGATTTTTGCTTGCTAACGAGTTTATCAGAGGCAAAATTAATAATACACTCTTCATCAAAAGCAAAGGTGGAGATTTGTTTATTGTTTAAATTTACGTAGATGATATGATTTTTGGTGTACACTAATAAGTCTTTACTTAAAAAATTGGCTAAGAGCATGCAATATGAGTTTGAAAAGAGCATGATAAAAGAACTAACATTCTTCATTGGACATTAAATCAACCAAAATAAAGATGGTATCTTCATTAACCACATCAAATATGTCAAAGATATGTTCAAGAAATTTGGCATTGAAAGTGTGAAGTCAAACTCAATGCCTATGAGCTCTTTTAAAAAAAAAAAAAATAACTAGGGATGTCAACAAACCGGAGCAGATTTTAAGAGTAAATAAAATTATATCTTTGTTAGATGGCTAAAGAGGATTGAGAGGATACATAATTCTCGTCATCAGAATTGATTCAATGAAAATCAGTGGAGCACATAATCTTGCGGATTGATAAAGATGGATAAAGAAGAAATGCGAATGAATAAATGCTATGACGGAATCAACAAGTGGCATTATTGAAATAAGATGTATGTGTTAGATATGTGCCCTAATACCAATTGTTAAGTTGTGTATAGGGTTTTATATTTCATTATATTATCTTGTATGGAACTTTATTCAT
>JAESVK010066435.1:45297-67720 GCA_017140935.1 Hamamelis virginiana
GAAGTTGTCAAAGCGCTCATTGAGACCCAAAGAGAAATGCTCAAAATGAGTCATGAAGCGATCAAATGGGTCTTGGGATCCTTCGCCTTGGGGGTCTTGAGAAGCTTCCAATTTTTTTCTTCTCTTTTGCACTTTCTCACTATTGACTTCCCACTTCTTTTCATCCATAATCCACTTGTATCCCATTTTGATAAATGTTGTCTCATAAAAAGTGTCGGAGTCTTTTCCCAAATCATTCACTTCAATTTCTAGCTCCGAGATCACATCCACCCCAAACAAATCAAATATATGAGATAAGACATTCCAAAAGTTAAATCATGAGAGTGTTGAGTGGCAAAAGTATGAATATGGTTAATGATAACATGAGCAAGGTTGATTGGTTCCTTAGTCAGCATTGCCCCAAATTAAAAAGATATGCCACTCAGAAGCATAGGTATAGCTTCCAGATTTTGGCATAATATTATGGGCTATGATAGAGTGAATGACTCTAGCATCAAAGGTGACTTGGGAAGTGAGTTTGGTGAATTCATGGATGCCCATTATGGGATTACCAGAAATGAGGCGAATGGCATCAAGCATGGGAAATTTATCGCTATTAAGGGATGGTTCTCAGGCTTAAACCAATATAATTCTCCTATCGGAATGTTAAATAAACTAGCAAAGGTTTCTTTATCAAAATCAATCCTAACTCCCTTCACATAAGAATGAATGGAAGTTTTGTCACCAAGGGTCAAATTTGCATAGAAATGCTTTACAAGAAGGATTGTGGTTGGATTTGCAATTTCAATAATGGGTAACCAGTTTAAATCTTTGAACAAGGAATAAACAAAAGGAAAATATTCCTTAAGGAAAGAATGAGGAACGCTCTTACCAAGCACGATTGTTCTTAAGGCGATGCGTTAAGTATAGAGAAGTTCACATTTATGAGAAATGGTTTGAATATGGTTCACTTGATCTTGGACGTCGAGGAACTTCTTCTGTAACTTTTTCCTTCCCTTTGTTCCTTTGAGTGACCCTTAAGGACCTTTCCCCACGAGAACGATGGCCAGGGACTGACTTCTTGGGTGCCATTTTTTGATTTAACACAAATATGCAACAATGTGATGATGAAAGATGCTAAAAATTAGTTTGGAAATCAATAGGACACTTAGGCTTAGGGTTTTGAGAATTTTTGGAGAGAAAACTTGAGAAAATAGGGATTGAAAACTGATGGAAATATGAATGGACACGGTTTTAAAAACAGAGCCTCTGACGGTTAGTCGACTAGACTAGTGTATTTGTCGACTAGAAGAACCCTTAGTCAACTAGTCACTATGTTTAGTCGACTAAACGAGAGGCAGTAGCTATTTTAATTTTTCCAGAAACTTTAGTTGACTAGGGATGGAGGATTAGTCGACTAACTGACTCCGTTCAATTTTGATTTGAAAACTTACCTCTTTAGTCGACTAGGTTGAAAATGATTAGTCGACTAAGACTTTTCAAAAACTAATTTTTCAAAATTTTCTCCTCAATAAGTCCTTTTCATGTATGCATATGATTCATGACCAAATATGAAACATCAATAGATATCAAAAAAAAAATTATTTATGAAGATTATTTTGGCTCCATGCACATTAATTTAGTCATGCCAAGATTAAATGTATAATATCAATGTATTATAGAAGCATAGCATTTAACAAAGCTTTTAAGCACATTTCATTTACATACAAACAATTAAACACAAAAGAAAACATCATGTATAAACAGAAGTAATTATCAATGATTAATATTATATATGCATGTGTGAACCAGCGACCTGAGGAGTTTAGGAGGCCGTTCACTTTTTGAAATCATCGTGGATTGTAGATTACTCATTATCCGTCTCGATTTATCCTTCTCTATTTATCCTTCTCTATTATCCACATTTATTCTTCTCTATTATCCACTCAAGATTGGGTTTTGAAAAAGGATAAAAGTTTATATAAAACTGGGAGTCGCCACCTTATTTTTAAGGAACATAGAAACCACAAAAAGAGTTTTATTTTCAATAAAACATTGACCCCATATTTTGGAAAAGCATGGTCTTCGAATCAAGTTGGATTCGGGGGCTAGGTTACGAAGTGGGAAGGTTCCAAGGAACTCCTTGTAGGCACCCACCTCGCCCTAATTAAAGGTCTCCTAATTACTATTGGGCTTTATCAAAATCTTATCATGATGATCCTATTTATCTAATCAACCACAGAAAATAGGAATAATAATAATAACAATAATAATAATAATAGATAATACAAAAGTAAATAAGAATCTTAAAGACCTTAGGAAACACAGAGTCATCCTAAAATTGGACTTGCGCCCTATTGACTGCCTACGTACTTTACCAATTTCCTGATAGAGATCAAAGTCCACGTAGTTCGATTACATAGGACTCTCTTATTGTAACGAACCATATAGCCAAACGGATTCTATCTTCTCTAGGACTCTAGCTTCGAGAGTTTGGGTTTGATCAAAACACTTTTCTTTGCATAAAAGATGGAATTTTATTCCATTTTAAACACTTTCAAAATTACTTATTTAGAGTTGTTCTCGAAGTAGATTCCTAAATTAAATGGAACTCGATTGCTATCGTAGTTCTTACAACAAAGGATAGTCCTAAGCGAGGTTAAGTAACCTCCCTAATCCTAGGGTTTCTAACTAATCCTAAGTTAATTAAAATACCTAAAACACTAAATAATGCATGCTAGAATTTCTGGAAAATGTATAAAAAAATGCAATAAAGAATGCAAATAATGCATGAAAAATGTCCTAAATGCAATCTAAGTTATCTATGTGAACATAGGCATATTCCTATGTTAATTTTGACCCTAAAAATGACTTTTAATTCACCTTAAAGTCACTTTCAATTTCTGGACAGATTTGAAAGTGATTCTAAAGTGAAGTAAAACCCAAAAAAAAAAAAAAAAAAAAAAAAAAAAACAACAAAGGAAAAGGTGTGTAAATGACCTATAATGCATACTAAGATGATGTCTTAAATTATCCCATACAATATGTGAAAACAACACTTTATTAGTATTCCAAATAATTAAAATAAGCACAAAGGTAGAATCTTACCTTTGCATGCTCTCTCGAACACCATTCATATCATTTTTAAATGGCTTAATTATCATTTTTAAGTCATATCTTGCATGATTCTTATAGCATTTTCATAGTATATTCATGTAAAGAGCATGCTAGGCCATCTTCACATTTTTTATTCTTTGTTTTCATAGTTTTTAGAGTGGTTCAAAGTTCATACTCAAATCTGTCCGGGTTTGTTTATGTCCTTAAATCGCTTTTAAAAATTTTTTAGGACCAAATCAAATGTAGAAATATGCCTAGGTTCACATAGTATAATTAGTATGCATTTAGGAGCATTTTCATGCATTGTAGAATTGATTTGGATGTATATTTGTTTAATTTATTTAAAAATTCCAGCATGCATTGGCATTAGGATTTTAGGGTTTTAGACAAACTTTAGGGCTAGTTAGAGACCCTAGGCTTAGGAAGGTCATTTGACCTGCCCTAGGACTGTCCTTTGTTGTAAAGATCATGATCTGAATTAAGTGTTTTAATCGATTTGAGAGTCTATCTTCGAGGGATTTTCTAAAAAGATGTTGATATAATGTGTATGAAATAAACATGATTTTATGAAAGATTTGATTATTAAATGATTTTCAAAAAAATTTGAAGTGTTTTAAGATTTTTATCTTGGAATGAGATTCCTCCCAATATGATTTGTTTTCTTGAAATATCTTTGAAAAAGATTTTCAATTGGAATTGAATTCTAAAGATAAGAATTATTTAGAATATTTGGATTTTATGAAAGTCTTTTAATTCGAAATGATTTCAAATAAATGATTTTAAATGAATAAAAAAACTCTCGAAGCTAGAGTCTTGAATTAAGTTGAATACCTTTGATGATATGATCGATTACAATAGGAGAGTCCTAGGGTAGTCGAACTACGTGGACTTTGATACTTGCTAGGTGATACTAGTAAGTTACGTAGGCGCTAATACGGCTCAAGTCCGCCCTAGGATGCCCGTAGGGTATTCTAGGTTCTTAGGGTTTGTTTGTGTATTTTCTTTATTATTAATATAACTAATATAGATTATTGCATTTTATAAAACTATTTTGTTGGTTGATTATATTATTTAGGATTGTTTGCATTAAGGATTTAAATAGCCCAAATAAATTAGAAGTCCTTTAATTAGGGCGCGGTGGGTGCCTACAAATGAAAACTTGGAACCTTCCCGGATCGATCTCTGGTTCAAAGACTGTCTTTTCTTTGAAAATGGAGTTTTGTTTGGTTTTATTTAAAATAAAACATTTTTCATGGTTTCCTTATTCCTTAAAAATAAGGTGGCAACTCCTTTGGTTTTTCCTAAAAATCCCTAATCACATTGCCCGGTGATGATGTGGATCCTCAAGCCTCGTCCAGGAGGCTGGTCCACAGAACTGGAGACTCCACTGGGGAAGTCGAGGGCTAAACTTCATTGATTTAATTGGGCTATTTAATTTCTTAAATTCATTAAAATCAACCACTTGCATTTGTGTGATTGCATATCATTTTAGTTAGATTAGCTGCATGTCATTGTGTGATAGGATGATGTTGCCTTGCCAAACGATGGTCTAGTCCTGATCCCTATCTGTGCTCGACACTAAGGCAATCATGATGAAACCATCAACCTATTGTCAAGTACCCTTCGGGGTATATCAAAGACTAATCAGTACTGTTTGACCCAGGCGGCACGCCATGTGTCACATGTGGTTAGGTATATGGATTGGTCTGCAATAGGAACCTTTGTACCCACCCATTGCATTAGTCCATGTAGACAGCCAAGTAGGACACTCTACCCTCCAGTGCTTGCACACACCTGTTATGCTGCCGAAATTTTAATTTTGACACACAACTGCGCCGTTATGCTGCCGAATTTCTTTTAGCACATAATTGCGTCGTTATGCTGCCGAAATTACTCTTGTTTGATGTGAGCCTTGTTTGTGAATGCTAGAACCCTCAGGGATATAGTACCCTTCGATAAACTTTGATATTCCCACTATAGGCCCTTTACTTTAAGGATTTTTGGTCCTTAAAATGAAACGACTATTTCGAGAATAGAAGAGAATATTCTAAAGGTACATACCCTTCTGTGATTAGGTTGTTTTGGCTTGCTATGACTGAGATCTTTGATTCAAAGGAAAGTGTCCTGAGAACGAAGGACCGGTCATCGGAGTTGCTCTTGGAGCCCTGTTTAGTCAGTTATGTTTTATTTCCCTATCGATGATTTTGATTTATTTCCTAATTTCTAAGGAACTACCCTTGTGAAATAGGGAAGTGAGTCGGAATTATGATAGGACGGTTTTCTCCTTTCTCTTTCCTCCTATTTGGATAGCACCTCTTTGATAGTCTATCAATAGGTTTTGAGCATCATGGAATCGTCCGTTTTTCTAAAAACTCCCATATTTCATGATGTAGAATTCTGGCCTGGCGTCGTGATTCTGGAGGTCGCCTTTTTCGGTATCGAACCCCCAACCACACGCATAATGGCTGACGAAGAATCCAGTACCACTGCTACAGTGTTGAATGCTATCATGGACCGGATTAATACCCTGGCCTGTGAGACTGAATAGATTAAGAAAATGTCCCAAGATAAACAGACCAGTATAGATCAGGTTAGGGAGGCCCATTTAGAAAACCCGAAGAGTACCTCTGATCCACCTATCCCTGTCCAAGTTGATGACAGTGCCAAGGCCCAGTTAGGTGTCAAGTCTAAGCCCATTAATCTGGATGGCGAGCCCGATGGATCTAGGTTCCTCTCTAGGGATCCGATTCTGTTGTCAAGTAAGGTTGAAGCCTTAGAGAAAGCCCTGAAGGGGATGCATCGGTCTGACGACAAGGTAGATGTTACTTTTTATTCACTGTTTCCCAAGGCCCGTATGCCGTTCAGTTTTAAGATGTCGGATTAGAGAAGTTTGATGGGATGAGATGTCCTAAAACCCATTTGAAGATGTATGTGAGGGTGATGCAACCTCGTGGAGCTGATGATGAGCTGTTGGCTTAGATGTTTCATGAATCGTTGAAAGGGTCAGCCTCGAAGTGGTTTCTATCTCTAGATGAGACTAAGTTGAAGACATGGGAGGATGTTTGCAATGAGTTCACTGATCATTACAAGTACAACACTGAGATTGATGTGACTCGTAGGGATCTTGAGACTACTAAGCAGTAACCGAGGGAGAGTTTCTCTACTTTTATTTCTAGATGGAGGGCGAAAGCTTCGCAAATGACCCACAGGTCTACAAATGATGAGCAGGTACAGATGGTACTGAAGAGTCTCTTGCCTATCTACAACAAGTATTTGTTCTCACAGTACTTCCCTAATTTCAAGGCCCTTATTATTGCTAGCACTTAAGTTGAAGATGCGCTGGTTAGTGGGGCTCTCAAGGCCGAAGAACCCTTCAGAAATCGCCAACCACCCTTCAACTGCAAACCTAACCATGAGGTCAATGCCATCACCCAACCTATTCAAGCTACCCAATCAGACCGCCCAATCAAACTGCCCATTCCAAGCTAGAGAGCCGGCCCACCAATTCACTAATCTATACATATACCAGGAACGTGTCCTTGAGAAATTGAAGGCACGTGGTCTCCTTACCCCTTTGGAACCCCGGCCTCTTTCAGATCCATTACCCAGAAACTTCAAAGAGACTGAGTATTGTCAGTTCCACCAATCCAAAGGCCATCACACTAACCAATGTATGCGCCTTCGCCATGAAATCTAATATCTCATTGACAAGAAAGTCATAGCCCCACCAAATCCACAAAGTCAACCAAATGTCACCAGTAATCCTCTCCCAACCCATGTTGTACAGCCACGAGCTCAAATCAATGCCCTGGGCCTCATTACCCGACTTATACCCCGCTTCCATAAGCCCTTTTGCCAGTACCACAACATCTTCGGGCATGACACGGAGAATTGCAGAGTTTTAGGGAAATTGGTTCAAGATTTACTTGATGATGGAGAGTTGTATCAGCCTGAAGAACCTATACAGCCTGAAGAGCCCTTACAACCTGAAACTCCCGAGGAAGTGCCTAGAAGTGGGAATTCTCAACGTCAGTTAAAGGAAAGGTATCTAGCTGGAGACCCGGAGGTCGGATTGTTAGGAGAATCGAGTGGCAAGTTTGATTATTATGTACTCTATTCGTCAATGAACATTTCTGAAGAACCTATCATTCCTACGGGGTGGGATGATTTGCCTGCAGAAGTTGAATAAGTTATTCCTTCTTCACCCGAAGAGTCGAGTCAGGATATCATGCAGGAACAGTTTGAGAATAGAACCTCTTCAGTTGCGAAGATCACCGGGGAAGGTAGAGATTTGATCGGTATGATTGAGTGGGAAGATCTCATGAGCACACCTAAGACGATAGAGAATTTGTGGGCTAGTGATGAGGAAGTAGACCATCTGACTCGAGGCAGACGCCATTTCAAGCCAGCTCATTTGGAAGCCAGTAATCCATTGGGGGAATTAGAGAAAGGTCAGCGATAAGATGGCATAGAAGAAGATGAAGAAATACTGAAACAGTTGAAAAGAACACAAGCTAACATTACTATTTGGGGATTGCTCATGCCTTCACAAAAACACAGGCAGACGGTGCTTCAGTTGCTCAATCAGGTACAGGTTCCTATTGATACGTCCCCTGAGGGTTTGGTAGGTTTGGTAAATCCGGTTCAACATGGACCGTCCATCTCATTTACTGAATCTGACTTACCCAAGAGTGGGAGTAATCATCTGCAAGCTCTGTACATCACAGTGGATATTTTGGGAAATAGAGTTCCTTCAGTCTTGGTTGATAACGAGTCAGCATTGAATGTATGTCCGCTCAGTATTACTACTACATTGGGGATCGAACCATCTGAGTTCTTACCATCAGGACAGACCGTCAGGGCTTATGACAACACTCGTAGAGAAATTGTGGGAATGGTGACTCTTCTAGTTGTTATCGGGCCAGTTGAATTTAATATTGATTTTCAGATCTTGGATGTGCCAGCCAGCTTTAATCTGCTATTGGGAAGACCGTGGATTCATCCAACCGGGGCTGTACCGTCATCACTTCACCAAAAGATTAAGTTTCCTCACCAGGGGTCAGTGGTCACTTTGAATGGAGATATGGAAATGAACAGAAATAGTCGAGTGCCAATCTGTGAAATCAGCCAAGAATCGTCAGAAGTGCTACTGTCAGGATTCGAGTATGCACAGGTTATTGAAGGAGCTCTTACTGTTTCAGTGGTTGATGAAGTTGTTATTAGTGAGGCTTGTAAATAGGAGAAAGGTTGGGTTAAAGACCTTGATGCTAGTGCCATGACAAATATGTTTGAGCAGGCGGTTTTGTGTTTTGAAGTGCATGCTTATGAAGTCGAGGCGATCTATCCAATTGAACCCACGACTCCACATTTACCAAACTGGGGCTTTGAAGATTGTCCTTTCATCCATTGTGAGGAGATCGAGTCACCTGATGATAACTTGTAGGCGTCTTCAGTAGAGTAAGATTTCCCTGCTTTCTTTGTAGTAGTGTAGGATTTTCTTGTTTCCAATAAAAACCTCAACCTCATTTAAGGAGGTACGAGTGTCAGTTTGTTTCATCTTCTGTGTTCTGTTATTCAACTTTCAATCAATAAAAGAAGTATTCATTATCTTCTCATCTCTCTTGCAGTGTCTCTTTTTTATCATCTCTGGATTTATGTGGCATGAACATAGACCCGCGAGAGGATGTTCCCCCTGAGCTCGACGAGCAATATGGGAAGGGACACGCTCAACCTAACATGGATGAATTAATTTCAATCAATTTAGGGACGGATGAATCACCTAAAATAGTTAAAATTGGATCAACACTGTCACCGCAAGAGAGAGAATCATTGGTAGAGGTTTTGAAAGAGAACATTGAAGCTTTCGCATGGTCGTACCAAGAAATGCCAGGCATTGACCCTGATATTGTGCAACACTTCATCCCCACTGATCCGAACATGAAGTCGGTCAAGCAGAAGCTGCGGAGAATGAAACCAGAATGGGCCTTGAAGATTAAGGATGAGGTGATCAAGCTGATGAATGTCGGATTTTTGCAAGTAGTAGAGTACCCAGAATGGTTAGCCAACATTGTTCCAGTGCCTAAGAAGAATGGGAAAGTACGAATGTGTGTTGATTTCAGAGATCTCAATAAGGCGTGTCCTAAGGATGATTTCCCTCTGCCTTACATAGATGTATTGGTTGACAACACTGCTGGCCATGCACTCTTATCTTTTATGGATGGCTTTTCGGGTTATAACCAGATCAAAATGGCTTCCAAGATATGGAAAAGACAGCCTTCATCACACAATGGGGGACATTTTGTTATCAGGTTATGCCCTTCGGCCTTAATAATGCCGGCACTACATACCAAAGGATGGCTACCACGTTGCTGCATGATATGATTCACAAAGAGGTTGAAGTATATGTGGATGATATGATCATGAAGTCTGTAGATAGGGAAGGACATCTAGCTGCTCTGAAGAAGTTCTTTGAAAGGATCATCAAGTACAAGCTGCGTTTGAACCCTCAGAAATGTGCCTTTGGAGTGACTGCTGGAAAACTGCTCGGTTTTATGATCACACAGAGAGGAATAGAAGTAGATCTGGGAAAAATCAAAGCCATCATGGAGATGCAACCACCAAGAACAGAAAAGGAGATTCGAGGATTTTTCGGAAGGATTCAGTTTATCAGCCGTTTCATAGCCTAGTTGACTACCATCTACGAGCCGATTTTCAAGCTGTTAAAGAAAGATGTACCGACTAAGTGGAATGAGGAATGTCAAGAGGCATTTGATACCATCAAAAGGTATTTAAGCAACCCACCAATATTGGTTCCCCCGCGATAAGGTGAACCGTTGTTACTCTATTTAACGGTTACCGAAACCGCGATGGGAGCTATGTTAGCTCAATATCTTGAAGAATCATTGAAAGAGAATGCCATATACTACCTCAGCAAGAAGATGACGGATTATGAAGTGAACTATAGTACTATGGAAAAGACATGAGTGGCATTAGTGTGGGAAACCCACCAATATTCAGTATGTACAGCAGAAATCAGTGAAAGGAAGAGCTATAGCAGAACACTTGGCAGAATGTGCTACTTCACAAGCAGACAATGGCAATTACCAGTTCCCAGATGAAGAGATCCTTGTGGTTGAGAAGAAGGTGTGGAAAGTACACTTTGATGGAGCATTGAATAGGAAATGATGTGGCATAGGAGTTTGTTTGGAGACCCCAAAAGATGTGATGATACCTATACCAGTGAAACTGAACTTTAAGGCAACCAATAACATAGCTGAATATGAAGCTTGCATTCTAGCTTTAGAATTAGCATTGGCCTTAGGAGTAGACGAGCTTGAAGTATATGGAGATTCAGCTCTTATCATATGCCAAACTAGAGGGGAGTGGAAGACTAAGGATGAGAAGCTACTGCCATATCACGTTTATCTAGAGACATTGGTGAAAGAATTCCGTCAAAAAAAATTCTTTTACCTGTCTAGGCAAAAGAACAAGTTTGCGAATACCTTAGCCACTCTAGCATCCATGGTAGAAATCCCAATAGAAGGGGGAGAAGCACTGATGATCATTGAATCTAGAGAAGAGCCCATCTATTGTTGTGCACTAAGGGAAGGAGAACCAAACGACGGAAAGCCGTGGTATCATGATATTCAGTAGTACTTAGAAAAAGAGGAGTATCCGACGGAGGCGTCCTATGTCGATCGAAGAACTTTGAGAATGTTGGCTAGTCAGTTTATCTTGTGCAGTGGGAAGTTGTATAAAAGGTCTTTTGACGGTGTCCATCTCTTGTGTGTGAAAAAAGATGAAGCAGAGCGGATCATTCAGGAAATACATGAAGGGGTTGGGGCTCCACATATGAACGGGTATATGCTCGCAAAGAAGATTCTGAGATTGGGGTATTATTGGTCAACCTTAGAAAGTGATTGTGGTAAACATGTCAAAAAAGGTCATAAGTGTCAAGTATTTGCGAGTGGTAAGCATCAGCCATCCATGTCACTTATCGATTCAGAGAACAAGGGAGATTATTCCTTGTAATTGATCAAGATTAATATATTTATAAAACCGCGTGTTTGCTAATCTCAATTCAATTGCAACCGGTGAGCACGGGTGTCGAACCACTGGGAAAAGGCAGGTTTATAATAAAAGACTATTAGAATTAATTAAGTAAAAGAATATTGTCAAATTAAGTTGGTGGTGAAAAGTGCTCCGATTGGGTCGAAGCGGAAATACGGAATTTTAAGAAAGCTGGTTAAAACGCGATTAATTTGATGGAATGAGCGGAACTTAGGTGAGAAGCCCATTGAATATCAATTATACAACTTATATTATAAAATCCTATATATAGTAATTATGTATGGTGGTTCTTCCAACTACAAGAAGGAAGTCCCAAAAAGATTATGAATATAGGACCGGCAGGTTTATCCTTAAAAAGAATGGAATATCGCTATCCACCTTAAATGGGGATAAAGCATGCTGGTTTGTATTCATACCAATAAGTACCATTGCATAATTATATAATTGCAAGCACAGATGTACAATTATATGATATTATATTTAGCGATAGTGTGCGGTTAAACTTTCACAACTATGCAATCACATAATACAAATAAAGGGATGTTTATAAAATAGAATTGCATAAAGAATCCAACTTCATCCTCACCCAAGCTTGGAGTATTAGCTACACATCAATGGAGGAGAATATCCTTTATCCATGACAAGCTCTAAGGGTTCACGGGATGGAAAAAGTAAAATAAAAGCAGTAAGTAAATGACTGAAGAAATAAAGAAAAAGTGACAGAAATAAATAAAGAAAATAGTAGAAATAAATAAATAAAAGGGCTGAAATAAATAAAGAAAATGGCGAAAGTAAATAAAGAAAAGGACTTAAGTAAATAAAGAAAATGACAGTAAAAGTAAAGAACAATTCTCAAGTGAGAATTGAGCCATGCATAAAAGGGAAAATCGCAGAAATTAAAGTGCGGAAATTAAAGACTGTATAAGTAAAGAACAATCTTCAAGTGAGAATTGAGCCATGCATTAAAGGAAAAATTGCAGAAAAGTAGAAATTGCTGAAAAAGTAAATGACCGAATAAAAAGCAGAATTGAACTGTAACATGAAGTCTATTAGAAATAACAGAGTAATGATTCAGAGCAAAAGTCTTGAACCCTGTTTAAGTCGCCTTTACACATGTATATATAGAAATGAAATGCAAAAGACGTAAATGCCCTTGAAATATCTCAAAATATCTAAGACAGCCATCAGCCGCCTAAGGACTATCGATAGCGAAGTGTGGCTATCGATAGTACCTCTATCGATAGCGAATTTTGGCTATCGATAGTCAAGTGGACACTTGGGCTTTGCATGTGCAGAAATTCTTTGCAGACTTTTCGCACTTCAATGGCTATAGCAGATCTTTTCTGGAATGCTCTTTATTTGAGATGATATTCAAAGCTTCATAGACGACGACCTCGTAATCATATAATCTGCACAGATTTCTAGAAAAAAAGATTTTAACCAATTTATTTAGATTTTATACAAAACGAGATATTATTATACAATTATTTATATAAGAGAACACAGTAATACCATCATTTGAGAGCATGATTGTGATACAATCACACTCCCCAACTTAGGTTTTGCTAGTCTCTTAGTAAATAGCTAGACTCTAAAGACGATGCAATAAACTAGAAATTGAAAAAGCCACTTTCGCAGGGAATCGCGATTGCATTTAGCATATGCAACAAGCCTTTTAAACCACTAAGTTACCCTTAGTGGACGAGTGTAGTCTCGTGAGGGTTTGCAGAAATGATACCCACAAACATAAATAAATAAAAGAATCATTTGATAAAGAATTTAAAACTATACTATGTACACAGCAAGAGTTTCATCCACAGATATATCAATAACATAATTGAAAATTTTTAAACACAGAAAATGCTATCTTTAACAGGTAATTAGCAAGTGTTCAATGTGTAGTGAGGATGAATTAACCCAAAATAACGTAATAAGAGTATGAGAATTAACCCTAAATAAGTTTCAACTTCAAATCCTCACTGGTGGTCGCTCGCAAAAAATGTTCGCTCTGAAAAAGGTTAGTAACCCAGAGTTCCCAAATGGAAATATACAAGTATAAAACTTATACATTAAGCTCTAAAATTGACCAATAAAAGATGAATTAACGAAGTTATATATGCAAAGATGCAGTTCATACATAAATAAAACTTAAATAAACAAGTAATCACAAGAGAATAGTGCACAAAATTTTGAAATCAAAAAGGTCTTTATAGGCTTGTAATGTATTTGGTTGTAACAGAAGAAATTTTGGACTGCAAAATTAGGATGGTTTGTAATATGTTCAAGGTTACTACCCTAAACCATCCTAAATACCCTATACTAACCCTGACAAACAACTTAAAATTCTAACCAATAAGAAACAATTATTCCTCCAAAAAGAACAACCACCCAAGCTCAAGACTGAGCATCATCTCTCATCTCTACATCTGCCCTCATCTCTGCCTCGCGCTGACCGTGGGCCTCATCCGATAACTGATCATCCCCAGGTGGGATATCAAATCCAGCGGTAGGCTGTGGCTCATAAAATAACGCGCGGTCGGCCTCAGAAATCGGCTCGCCGTCCATCCGTCTCCACATAGCCTGGAGCTGTGCAGAATGTCTCTCCATCTGAGCAGACTGTCTGTCAAGCTGCGCGAACTGCCTGTCTAGCTGTGCTGACTGTATGTGTTGAGTCTGCATCACTGATCTCAGCCCCTCTAGGACCTGAAGTAACAAATCCTGAGAGCTGGCAGATGATGCAGCTGTCGTAGTAGGTGCAGCAGGAGTCGGAGCTGGAGTAGCTGATGGCTGTGAGGTAGAAGCTGGAGTAGGCTCTAATGGGTCAGCAGTCTCTGTATGTGGCCTCTTCGGCCGAGCTGCCATACTCCTAGCTATCGTAGTGGGGGTAATAGGTCCCTCACCCCACCGTAGCGGCTCATCAGACACAACACCCGCACCCAATGCAAAAGCTGTAATCATCTGGGGGTACGGCATGTTGTTGCGCGGCTGTGTGGCAACAAAAGTACGGATCTCTCTGAAGATGAACAAGGCGATATCCATCTCGTGGTCGCTCAAGAACTCTAACAGCAGCCGCACAGACTCCACGGGGATCTGTGAATCAGTACCCCTCGCTCGCAGATTGCAGTAGAGCAGCTTATTCATAGCTGCATAGGATGGGTGCATGTTCCCGGTCGTGAAATGGAGTCCATCGAATATCTCACTGTCCACGCATACCATATCTGCACACTAACTCTCTGTCAGCTCTAAATAACTGCCCTCTACGTCTATCGTCAATGGACGCTCGCACCCCAACTAGGTAGCGATGTCGTCGGGAGTAAACTCAACAATGCGGCCTCCAACCTCGGCCCTGAGCGTCTGTGGCTGATCCTCTGCCATGTGTGCCGATGTATAGAACTGATGCACAACACTGGCCATATAACCTGCGCCCTTCCTCGGCCAGGTGCTGAGGTGTCTGTCCTGTAGGGTCTCCACAAGCAAGCCTTCATATCTGAAGGCTTTCGGGTCGACATAGCGCTCGACATTGAAGTTCTTCGCTGACAAGATCACTGGCCACGGTTTCGGAGCTCGATGGGTCGGTAATTTCTTCGACCCTGCCTCGGTCTGTGCGTAGCTCTCAAACTCGCGAGTAATGCGAGGCTCGCCAGTCTCGCCTATCTCAGGGTGCTCAAAATAATCCTCCTCCACATACTGTGAACTAGCAGGAGGCGCACTCACTGGTGGCTGTGAAGATGATTGCCCTCTAGATGAGGGTCTCCGAATGGGGGCTACTGGCATATCAGACTCAGAATTGTTCGACGTATCTGGCGCTGTGCGCTGGGCCTTGCCCCTGCTCGTATCTGTGGACCTCCTCGGTCTCTGAGACGGTACTGGCTCCTGAAATGCCACGCCCTTCTCTCGGGGCTTGCTAGTGGTCTTTTGGCGTACCATAGCTCTGTACAGATTGATCACAATATACCCACAGCAGTAGTCACAACCATAGTCATAATAATTTTAACAACACAGGCAGAAATGAATTATTTCATAAAACTACGGAACCCACCCACAACTCCGCAACAGCCTATCATCCAGGCTACATGCAGCACCTCTAACATACTCAACAGTAGCATGCATGCTACTTAAATAGCCTAACGTCCAGGCCTTACCACATTCCAGAAATGCAATATGACAATTCTGATGTATACCCCAAGCCAAACATCCCAACAAAATGCAATTATCAACCACTCTAATTATTCACACCCTAGCAAATAACCACCCAATATGAAATAAACTCCAAAGTATGAACTTCCTAACCCAATATTTTAATGAGAACAAATCTATTTTAAACGTAAAACAAAGTTCGTACTAAGAGTTAAGATGAAGACTTACCAAAAGGAGGATGAAAAAATGAAGAGAAGAACTGAGTTTGCCGGAATGGGAGTGCTCGAAGTGGTGTAAGGCGAAAATATGAAGTGAAGCAAACGCCCGTTCTGATCGGTCAGAAATGTGAGGAATGCCGCGAGGATCGCAACGAAATCAAGCTTTAGTGAAACGGACGCCTGAGATGGCCGGAAAATGAGGTGGAAGGTGGAGAGGCGCGGTGGCTATGGAGGTTTTCAGGCGAAAACAGTGGTGAAAATGAAGAGTTTCGAGCGGGGGAGGACCTTTTCAGGCGGATTTTTGCACTCTCTATCGATAGCACTATCTCGCTATCGATAACCAGTGTTCACTGCCCCGGGACAGTTTTTTATTATTTTTTTTGAATTTCAGGCTTCTATCGATAGACATAAGGTCTATCGATAGCGATATTGAGGAATTGAATTTTTTCAAAAATGGCTTATTTTATATTTAAATTCACAATAAACAGACACTTTATACCAAAAATGTACAAGAGACACCTCATTACCCATGGCTGCTAAGTTATCGAAAAAATTGGCAACTTTTAGGCTCGGATTAGGGTACTACGGGTGTCCTATACTCTAGCAAAAATAAATATGGCACAAAGACTTGAAAAAAAATGGCCTTAAATCATTTTTCAAAAATTGCACATTTATTCTCGACTGATTATCCAGTTATTTGCATTCTAAAATACGCACGAATTAAGCATCTACGCAAGATATAACAGATAAGCAATAACCAAGGACTGAACTGAAATGATGAATATTTAAGTCCCAAAAATGATCGAATAGTTGAAAATTTGCATTATTTGTCGCCAATCTTCACTTTATAACAGGTTTTTTATCAGATATTCTAATTGCCAAGTACGAAGATTAAACCAAGTTCGTGCATGTGTAAGATTGAATACAAGCTAATCATAGTAAAGTTAAAATTAATGTATCGAAAATAGACAAATAGATATGACATAAATGAACGAATAAACTCACAGTTTACCATGTATTTATTTATCAAAATCTATACAATAATTACTAAACAAATCAAAGGTATAATATGTGCACAAGAATGAGAAACAAAAAATTATTATATATATAACAATTTAAATGAATAAATAAATTAACATAGAAAAGAGAATATACAAACCCTCCCCAACTAGAAGTAGACATTGTCCTCAATGTTGAAAAGATGTCACGACCAGACGAGTATGTAAGAACAAGGGAAAGGGGGGGGGGGACTAAGCTTAACGTCTTCATCCAGACGTGAAATTTCACTTTAGTCAAAATGATAGGCTGGGTCTTCCAAACTGACAGACTCAATTACCAAACCATCCTTAATGCCCTCACTATCGGTTATACCCTCAATAAACGGCTTAAGCCTTTGTCCATTCACAGAGAAGGACAAACCAGTTCGAGGATTTCTTATTTCAACAGCACCGTGAGGAGCAACTCTAGTCACCACAAAGGGTCCATCCCAGCGAGATCTAAGCTTACCAGGAAATAGCCTCAATTTAGAGTTAAAGAGCCACACCTTCTGATTAGGTTCAAAAGATTTTCGATTGATGTGTCTGTCATGAAACTCTTTCATTTTGGCTTTAGAGATTTTAGAACTTTCGTAAGCCTCATTCCGAATCTCTTCGAGCTCATTTAATTGAAGCTTGCGGTGAGAACCCACTTCCTTCATTTCAAAATTAAATTTTCTAATGGCCCAAAGTGCTTTATGTTCTAGCTCGACAGGGAGATGACAGGGTTTGCCATAGACTAAACGGTACGGAGACATACCAATAGGGGTTTTAAATGCAGTCCTATAGGCCCACAATGAGTCAGTTAGGCGCAATGACCAATCCTTACGATCAGGCCTGACAGTTTTTTCGAGGATATGCTTAATTTCCCTATTTGAAACCTCCACTTGCTCGCTAGTCTGAGGATGATATGGGGTTGCAACCTTGTGAGTGATAGAATATTTAGCTACTAAAGTTGCAAAGGGTCGATTATTAAAGTGTGTCCCTCCATCACAGATGATGGCCCTTGGAAAGCCAAACCTAGAGAAAATGTTCTCTTGAAGGAATTTCAACACCACCTTGTGGTCATTGGTCCTAGTGGCTACTGCTTCTACCCATTTTGACACGTAATCTACAGCCACTAGGATATATTCGAACCCATGCGAAATAGGAAAAGGTCTCATGAAGTCGATGCCCCAAACATCGAAAATTTCGACGATTAAAATAGGGTTAAGAGGCATCATATCCCTTCTAGACATAGAACCCATTCTCTGACAATTCTGGCAGGACTTACAGAAGTCCAATGCATCTTTGAATAAAGTGGGCCAGTAGAACCCACACTGCAAGACTTTAGCGGCAGTTTTTTTTTCGCTAAAGTGTCATCCACAAGCTAAAGTGTGGCAGAACTTCAAAACGCCTTGCATCTCACCTTCCGGAATACTTCTACGTATAACCTGATCAGCACAGTACCTAAATAGGAGAGGATCTTCCCAATAATAAAATTTTATCTGAGAAAAGAATCGATCCATTTCCTGTTTCGACCAAAGAGATGGTACAAGGCCTGTGGCATGATAATTCACTATATGAACGTACCAAGGTAAAGTAGAATGGGTGACGGCAAAAAGCTGCTCATCAGGGAAAGAATCCCTAATAGGCGTGGGGTCACTCTCTTCTTCTACTACTATCCTAGAAAGGTGGTCAGCAACGACATTCTCAGATCCCTTTTTATCCCTGATCTCAAAATCAAATTCTTGTAATAAGAGAATCCACCTAATCAGTTTAGGCTTCGTCTCTTTTTTAGAGAGCAGGTACCGTAAGGTGGCATGATCTGAGTACACAATGGTCTTCGATCCCCAAAGATAGGATCGGAATTTATCAAGTGCAAAAACTACTGCAAGCATTTCTTTCTCAGTCGTAGTGTAATTTAACTGAGCTTCATTCAAGGTTTTGCTTGCATAGTATATAACATATGGGACCTTATCTACCCTCTGACCCAACACTGCCCCCACAGCATAATCGGAGGCATCACACATTAGCTCGAAAGGAAGTGACCAATTGGGAGCTCGCATGATAGGTGCCGAGGTCAACATTAAACGCAACTTATTGAAGGACTCTAAACAGGCTTTATCAAAATCAAACTCTACATCTTTAGCAAGCAGATTGCACATTGGTTTTGCTATTTTGCTAAAGTCTTTAATAAAATGCCTATAAAATCCTGCATGTCCAAGGAAGGACCGGATTTGCCTAACAGTAGTGGGAGGAGGTAATTTTGCAATTAAGTCAACCTTACCTTTATCAACCTCTATCCCCTTACTAGATACTATATGCCCAAGCACAATGCCCTCACGAACCATAAAATGGCTCTTCTCCCAACTAAGTACAAGATTAGTCTCGCAACATCTCTTGAGCACTTTTGAGAGGTTAGAAAGGCATTCATCAAAAGAAGGACCGAAAACAGAAAAATCATCCATAAACACTTCCAAATATTCTCCTATCATGTCAGAAAAATTCGAAGTTATACATCTTTGGAAAGTGCTCGGGGCATTACATAGGCCAAAAGACATACGCCTAAATGCAAACGTCCCGAATGGACAGGTAAATATAGTTTTCTCCTGATCCGCAGGGTAAACCGCTATTTGGTTATACCCTGAATAGCCATCTAAGAGCAATAAAAACTCTGCCCAGATAACCTCTCTAAAATTTGGTCAATGTAAGGCAGTGGGAAGTGGTCTTTCCTAGTCTTGGAATTTAACTTTCTATAGTCTATACAGACTCTCCAACCAGTGGTAGCTCTTGTAGGGACTAGAATACCCTCCTCATTTGCTATCACTGTAATCCCAGACTTCTTAGGAACCAATTGAGTAGGGGAAACCCACTCACTATTAGAAATTGGGTAAATGATACCCGCATCCAATAATTTCAAAACTTCCTTTTTAACTACCTCTTTCATGTTAGGGTTTAACTTACGTTGGGCATCTCTTGAAGGATTTGCACCTTCCTCAAGATGGATGCGGTGCTGGTAGATTGACGGGTCTATACCCTTTAAATCAGCGACCGACCATCCTATGGCTAATCTATGCTCTTTCAAAATAGATAACAGCTTACCTTCCTGTTCTAAATTCAGTGTAGATGATATTATGACAGGCAAGGTGTCATTACTACCCAAAAAGGCATACTTGAGATTAGCCGGCAGAGGCTTTAACTCAAGTTGCGGCGGAGACTCAAAAGACATGGGGGAAAGGACACTAGCAATAGACGGAAGTGGCTCGACCCTAGGTCTCCAAGGCAATTTTTCTACAGAGGAGGTTGAATCTAAGACAAGATTTACCTCCATAAATGAATGCTCTAGGTCATGGTCTTCGAACCCAAAGTAATTAAGACATGTTTCTAACGGGTCCTTGGACAAAAGATAAGGTGTAGCTTCCTCTACCACTTTATCTATGATATCTACAAAAGAACAATCCTCAAAGTTATGAGGTTGATTAGCTGCACTATAAACCTGCAGCCTTGTTTTCATGTTTCCAAAAGACACCTTCATTATGCCAGTCCTACAGTGAAGGACTGCATTAGCAGTTGCCAAAAGAGGTCGTCCTATTATAACAGGGATTTGAGGCCTAGTAATATCAACGGGCTCCATATCTAAGACGATAAAATCTGCAGGAAAGACAAACGAATCTATCTTTACCAAAACATCCTGCAGTATCCCTCTAGGTACCTTTGTGGACCTATCTGCAAACTGGAGGATTGTAAGTGTGGTTTGGAGTGTTCCAAACTCCATTTTGGCGTAAACTGAATATGGAAGAATATTCACACTCGCGCCAAAATCAACTAACGCTCTATCAATGAAATGACTTCCTAAGAAGCAAGGTATAGTTGGCGTTCCAGGATCTTTTCTTTTTATTGGAGCTTGGAATTGACACACAGCACTTGCTATGTCAACGGGAGTTATGGTTTTAGACAAATGAACGCGCTCCTTGCGTTGCTGTGTGCACATTTCCTTCAAAAATTTAGCATATGAAAGAATCTGTTTAATGGCATCTAATAGAGGTAAATTTATATGAACACTTTTAAACACCTCTAACATATCTGACATGCTAGCCCCTTTCTTTACTCTCCTCTCAGGCGCAATCAGCGCAGATGGGAATGGGGCTTTTGGCACGTAAGATGCCAATGGATCGTCTAAAGCTGCGGGAAAGTTATCCCTCGAAGCTTCAGACTCTTTCTCTATTGCAGGTTCTTTCTCTTTTTCGCTCTCTTTTTCCCCAACACTTCTCAAGACTGTAACAACCTTAACATCCTCATTACATTGTGGGTTCTGAGAAGTAGAACTCTCAGCTACAAAAGCTCCCTTAGGATTGGCAACAGCCTGACTCGGAAATTTCCCTTCCTCTCTGCGACTAAATGAAGTCGCTAGTTGACCCATTTGGGTTTCTAACTTAGAAATAGATTGGGAATGGGAATGAGTGAGTTGAGCTGAAGCCTCTAGACTTTTCAGGGTAGCTAAAACTTGTTCCTCAAAACCGGGCGTTCTTTGAGGTTGTGGTGGTGGTTGAGTCACAGCTTGACTCTGATACAGGGGTGGAGGTGCTTGAGGAGCACCATAGCTTGGGTACTGGGGTTGCATCTGTGGTGGTCTAAAGGTTTGAACAACAGCAGGATTACTGCTATATGTGGGTCTCGCAGGCTGACTAGACCATTGGAAATTTGGGTGAGTCTTCCACCCAGGATTGTAAGTGTTGGAATATGGGTCATTCCTAGGTGGTGCATATCCTTGAGCAGCATTAACCTGCTCTTGGACAAACTCTGGATACTGTCCTGCCATAGGACAATATGGGGTCTCGTGAGTTGGGTCAGTGCAAATATTGCACACCAAGTTGACAGGTTTCACATGGGCCTTTGAAGGTTGCCCTTGTGCCGCTATTAATTGGTCAAGTTTCTGAGACAGAGCCTCAACTTGCTTGTTTGCCAAAGCTTGGGAATCCACATCATAAATACCGCCCTTTTTGGGAGGCATTTTCTTTACTATGGCATCATCACGGTTACCTAAAGACATCGAGGCCATGTGGAAAGAATCCTCACTCAAAGCTTCAAATAACGCCCACATCTCCTCACCCTTACTCAAAATAGCTCCCCCACATGCAGATTTCACAGTCTGCGTGTCACCCTCAGTCAAACCTCTAACGAAAGACTCAATGATTTGCCACTTAGGTACATCATGATGAGGGCATAACCTAATAAGCTCTTTCATTCTCTCCCAGGCTTCATGAAAAGATTCTTGTTTATGTTGGACGAAGTTTGTTATACCTCGTCACATTTGGTGAGTTTTACCAACAGAGTAAAATCTAGACAGGAATAATTTCTGAAGTTGTTCCCAAGTAGTGATAGGGACAGGGGTTTGGAGAGTACAAAGCCAGTTTTTGGCCTTATCTTTTAAGGAAAACGGGAATAGAAACAATTTCAGGGATTCTGGATGGAAACCTTGAATTCTAATAGTCGAACAGATCCCTAAGAATTCCTGCAAATGGTCATATGGGTTCTCTCTATCTAACCCATAGAACGTAGGAAGCATCTGAATGGAAGAGCTATAGCAGAACATTCGACATTCAGTATGTACTGCAGAAATCAGTGAAAGGAAGAGCTATAGTAGAACACCTGGCAGAATGTGCTACTTCACAAGCAGACAATGGCAATTACCAGTTCCCAGATGAAGAGATCCTTGTGGTTGAGAAGAAGGTGTGGAAAGTACACTTTGATGGAGCATTGAATAGGAAAGGATGTGGCATAGGAGTTTGTCTGGAGACGCCAGAAGATGTGATGATACCTGTGGCAGTGAAACTGAACTTTGTTAGAATTGTGCTCTAAAACCAATTAGTAGATTGTAATTAGGGA
>JAESVK010066443.1:0-13779 GCA_017140935.1 Hamamelis virginiana
CCCTTCATGTTACTTAATCCTTCATCCCCTAATGTCACTGTTAAGATGATCAGGTATGGTTATTAAGTTAAACCCCATTTCAACAACTTGTTATATGTTTTACAAAATATAATTTCAATAAGATGAACTCAATGAAACACTTTCACAGTTCACCTATCACCATAGCCATGAATTTCAAACTGAGTATTATCTTTGTGAACGAATCCTGACACTCTCTCATCAAAGATGAAAGTGATGATTCCTTCTTGCGCACTCATTAACCTTCATATATAACTCACTAGAGCCAATGAGTATCGATTACACCCTTATGGTTAATGATGTACGAGATACTGTCAAAACCTAGTGTCTTATATACAAGGTAACTATGGTGCCTCAAGTCTAAAGATTACCAAATGAATGGACGTAACATAAGAATATTCTTTTGACTTAAATTCCATAAAAATATTCTTGCAGATTATGTTCAGTGTACATATTCTCTAATATGCACCCACAGGTTAACTATAGTGTTACTACACCGATAGGAAAAACTACTTATCCTCTCATTGAAGTTAGTTTAAATCTGTGCTACTCTTAATGGTTTATAAATGTCCACTTTATAAATCTATAAGCAAGAACTTAATTCGATCACATGACAAATGTCAACGGCCAAAATACAATGCTCAAGGCAATGGGGTTCCTGTTGAAAAGGTCCAGATGATCTCACGTCCATTGACAAGTAGGTAAAATCATAGAAGATGCATGATTGCCAAAAAAACAAAAAAAAAAAAAACAAAAATGAAAAATAAGAAAGGTCATAAAAGATGTAGTGCAGGACATAGTTGTACTTGGGAAGAGGACAATAAACAACTACTATAATTTCAACTCGATCATTGGAGACACAATCATGGGATGTTGTTGAGCATGATTAATTTGATGAATGAAAATATAAAACGATGTCCGATGAGTCTACTCACTAAAATTGCAATGCTAAAATTCTTTAATGATTGTGACCTGCATGATCTAGGATAAGGTAACCCAAAATTGATTTTTTTTTTATTTTTTGATTTTTTTATTTATCTTGAAGTTTATGAAAAATTACACAAATCTCCTCTTTGAATTTGAAAATTGCATTTCCCTTCCTAACCTATTCAATGGGTTACAAGGATTTCCCATTATATTCATCAACTGGCCATTGGTGGATTGAACAAAAAGAGATTATGTCAGCCCTTAATTTATTAGCATATATACCATTTTCACCAACCATTTTTTGTTGTGTTTTATTTACCAGACAATTTTAAAATACTCAAATTGTATTTATTTATTTATTTTAAAAAAAAATATTACTATAATTCTGACAAAATAATTTATTGAAATTTATGGGGAGCGTTAGCCCTAAATAAAAAAAGTACAGTGATATATTGAATTGAGTATAATGTAAGTTTTTTTTTTTTTTTTTTGGTAAACGCAAGAGATCCACCCCTACCAAACCCCTTACCAATAGTAATAAATAAGTATATCGATGTGCTCCTATACACTTGAACTTGAGATCTTAATCTCGAAAGTGAGATAAATGCCACTAGACCACGAGACCATCGGGGAGTAGAATAATTAAAAATGCATATTTTTAAAAAATAAGTTGATTAATGCAGTTCATCCTAAACTTCGATTAGCTTTACCCATGGAAATTTGATGTAAATTTTTTTCAATAATTATTACTAGAGTTTTTGGCATGATCTATTTAAGAAATTGAAAGTTGAAACTATCTTTTGCTTACTTAGATCACAAATGCCAATGCATTTGCAAGCCAATAAATATGAAATATAATCAAAATGTTATGTTTCAATTCAAAAATAAGAATATTTTGCTTAAGGATAAAAAATTAAATTAATAATAATTACTAACAGAAGTAAACCTACATTAGTGATCAACTAGGGAGGGAAGTGTACTTTTTAAAAATAGAAGGGAGTTTATTCCCGATATTTTTAACAAACCTCAGTGGAGATCAGTTTAATTTACTATAATTATTATTATTATTATTATAATTTTTATTTTTAATAGTGTATGCCTTTATTTTTTAATTTTTATTTTTAGTAGTTTGTGGATTTTATTTGACAAATTTGAGGCCTATACTATATTAGACTGGCTTAATTTTAGTATGTTTTACGTGTTATTAAGGGTTTTATGAAGTCTATAGATAGGTCGATCTCAATGTGTAAAAACGAGAATAATTATAAATACCGTCTTTGATTAATAAAATTATTAAGGCACCGTTTGGTTGAACTTTTTAAAAGTAATTTTTTGCCTTTTTACTTTTCTAAAATTAGCAATATTTGATTTTTTGTTAAAAAAGCAAATCTTACGTATTAATTATTTTGCTTTTTTGTTAAGAAATCATACATTAATTGCTAATTTGAAAATAGCAAAAAATCAAAATATAATTCTAATTTTTTGTTAAAAAAATTAAATACTACAAATTTTTTAAAAAGCAAATAAGTACGTGTAAAAAGAAAATCCAAACGGTGCCAAAGAGTTTTCTTGTTTATTTTTTCTTGTAGATTCATGCAAGAAGCCCTTATTAGACTAAGGTATATTATTTTTTGGTTGAAGGAAATGTCTTCATCAGTTCATCCTCTTTTATGTTTTTCACACGGTCTGATTGTGAACAACAACAATAACAACAACCTTCCCAATGATAGAAATCAAGTTATTCCGAAAGTTGACTTTAAGGATAAATTTTGTAAGGTTGATGATGAAATTTATAAGCAGCGAAGATGTGCTTCGCGACCAACCTCTTAGAAGACAAATTCTATCACTCATAGGTGGGGCTAGAGAACCGACATGTGTGGATATTTTAAAGATAAAAAATTCAAATAAAATATATAATTTGGAACTCCATGCACAATTGTTGGGCACAAATTGTGATTGATGGCATTTGAGATTGCAAAAAATATATATATATACACTAGCGCAAAACTTATCAATCAGAATTTCTCATCTAATAACTTATAATTCTATAAAATAATTAAGATTAATTAGATAATCTTGGTTGTTTGATCTTAATTAAATTTATAGAGGTAGAAGGTGTGGTGGATATTAAGGTGTCCTTTAGTGCTTTTGGAGTTTAAAACGATTTCATGTTAAAAGATGTTATATATGTGGAGGGTGGTGCATCATGGTTATCTAATTGGCTAGAAGAGATCGTTGAGTGGAGACATATGGTGATTAGCAATGAAAGGTTTGTTTGGCTATGAATTAAAGGGATACCGTTACATGCTTGGGAGGATTAGAATTTCAGAAAAAGTGGGGAAAGGTTTGGTGATGCTATTGTTATTGATGTTAATACTTTGAAGAGAAAGATGTTGGATTATGGCAGAAATTAAATTTTGTAGCCACCAAATTGATTGAACCTATTGTGAAGGAAATGATATTAGAGGTTAAGTCTTCTAATTTTTTTTATTTATATTAAAGAGTGTTAGGTATATCATGTATATGTGTTGGCTAATTCGGGTGTCAAAAGCTTGCGTTTATGATTGGTCTCAAGCCAATAATCCTTAAAAGTTCAAGCTACTGCATCAAGTATGAGAGAAGCTCATCAAATTGATAAACTCATATCGCTCAAGCTCGAATTACATTCATTTGTTGGTATATGACCTAGGATGGTAAGTTTGACTTAGAACCTAGGTTATTTAATTGACCATAGGTGGTTTAATTTGTCCTAAACATCTAGGAATGATCTATTATTGCACATAGGTCCTTTTTATATGAAAATTAATCAATTTTGGCCTTTTGTATTATTTGTATCGATCCAAGGTTTTATGCTGAATCGATCTTATTTGTGATCTGCAATATTGGATCGATCCAGCTCTGTAGCTCGGATCGATTCATGTGGCAGAAGAGTTTAGATCGATCCTATCCAAAATCCTAGATCGATCCAACTAGTTAAATCGAGCCTATTTTCAGATTTAATCGTGTGGTTCAGTTCTAATCGTTTTGAAACTCTTAGGCTTTAGTTCTCATCATATTTAAGGGAGATTTCGAAGGGTTTAACCTAAAGACTCCATCTTGGTTATCATAGGCATTGAAACCCTAGTTCTCTCATTGTTTTTCTATGCATCCTTAACCATTTAGATATTTAACATTGTTTTGATACATAGAACTGAATAGCTTAGCTATACCAACTTCATACCTACTGAGTGGTGATTGATTCATGGATTCGAATTGGACGGAGAACTTCTGTTGGCATCGTGGATTTCGGTGTGTGGAGCTAGGATTGTGGATTCAGTTCGTGGAGATACTGTGAAGGCAACATGGATTCGTTGGGTGTTTGTTCGAGAAGGGATTCTACTGGGCTTATGGATTCAAGCGTCGTGTTGTGAGTAGTATCGCTTTGCTTGTAAGCATTTTTAGTTCATAGTGATTTCTGGAGCTCCCAATGTTTTTTACCCTTTTGGGTTTTCCTCATAAATCTTTGTGTTCTAGTGATAACCCAAAAGTTTTAAAACCATTATTTATGTATTTTAACTTAAGTTTTGGGGTATTTTGTAAATTAAGGAAATTGCATTTTTATAAAACTTTTTCAAATTTGCAAAAGAGCCTCCATCTTCCTTTTTAAAAACCGTGGGCTGCCTTCCTTCTTCTCATTCAGTTTGAGAAAACTTGAGAGAGAAAGAGAAAGGGAGCTAAGTAAGAGAAGGCTGCTGCAGGGAGGTGCTGCTATCGGATCTTGCCGGTTTCTCGCCGGACTTCATCCTTGTAGAGACTAAGGTAAGTTATGTGCATGTATATTTAATTTTCCTTCATTCTTCCTCCTTGCATTCTTGGACATGGGTTTTTATTTGTGGGTAATATTTTGTTGAGTTTAAAGCTTTCAAAAAGATACATGCAAACTTATTTGAGTTTTTAAAATGGGAAGTTCAAACATGAATGATGAGATTTTGAATTCACGGTTGCATAAAAATATTTGAGTAGTGTCTGGAGGTTGTTGGAGAGTAGATCCAAGTCTGTAATGGAGTTTTTGGGTTGAGTTTTTACTTACATTCCGAGTTTAGTGGGTTTCATATGTTGATTCGAACATGCAAGGGTTTATCCATGAGTTTGATTTTGGGTTTTGAAGTCTTGCATATCAAAGATCTTTATGATTTATGTTTTATCTTGAGCTTGATGAATGGATCAAAGTTTATTTAAACTTTGATTTAAGCTTTGGTTTGGGTTTTAGAATTTCACATTTCGGATCCATGGTTTTACATTTCGGTTTGGAGTGTTGATGGTAGATCAAGATTAATATAATCTGCATGTGGTTGGATATGAGTTTTGAAGGGTTATCTTGATAGATTGGAGGTGTTTGGTTAGTTGGAAATCAAAGTGGAACATGCTACTGCTCATGATTGAGTGATAGGGATGGCCACTACCGATAATGGCTCCTGCCATTATCGGTAATGGTTGTTTGCTTTGAGGCTGAAGGCTAGCATTATCGGTAATGCTTATTTCCATTACCGGTAATGCTGTTTTTTCACTTACCGAAAAACAAAAATGCTGTTTTTTCTTAAGTAGTTTTTTATTTCTTCTTTATTTATTATTTTCTTCATAACTTTTTCATATGAACTCCGTTTTTTACGTTCTTTATATGTACGAAAAGCTTATGAAGTCTAGTTCTTGGATTTGAAGGTTTTTGGGGCAAAATATTTTTGGAGAGAGAGAAATTATAGAAATACCATATTTACCATTGTGTGCACTTTATCTACTTTGGCCTATATCTTCTATTTCGCTTTGCTTTTGGCCATGGGATCCAATGTGTGATATCTTGACAAACTTGGGAATATGTCTTGAAAGTTCTAAAGTCTTTTGGTTTGGCATTTTGGGGTTTTGAACCATAGGGTCGCGAGTGAACAGTTTTGAGTGACATATTACTTTACTTTTGAAACTGTGGATGCTTGTACTTTCTTTTGATCTTTCTTGCTTACATTATTGTTTGTTTCTCAATTTTGGTTGGTGATTGCTCGCAATCACAGGCCCTAACTTGATGGCTAATACCCCTAATTATACTTTAATAATAAGGTAATCTATTGGGTTTTGTTTAAATAATTCAATAATGGTATTTTCGGTCCCATTGCAGGTTTTTGTCCCAAAGAAGTCTCCTCGTATGCTTTTCGATGAAGCCTGAACCAAGGATAGAGATTTGGACGTCACTGAGGAAGCATCGGGCATGGTTTCGAGGTGGTTTGAAGCAGACAAGCTCATCTATCGATAGACGTCTATGGATATCGATAGATGAGGGCCTCTGTCAACAATTTTTTGAAGTTTATGCAAGATCTATCGATAGGCTACATAAGCTATCGATAGATAGAGGCTGCTGACCTTAAATTTTCGGATTCAAAAACACTGCCTATCGATAGGCTTTATCAATGCTATTGATAGATGAAATGTGTTGTCCAAGGGCGATTTTCATTGTTCGAGTTCTCTATCGATAGCAGATGACTCTATCGATAGGTGCTCATCTGCTATCGATAGAGATTGTTCACTATTCCATTGCGATTTATCATCTTCGAATTCTCTATCGATAGGCCATTGACCGCTATCGATAGAGATTGCATCTCTCCGAATTTTCTGCATTATTTTCTTGTAAATATTGAGTGATTAAGGGGTATAAGCTTCATTTTACACTCTAGGGTTTATGGGGACTATAAATAGTATGCTTTTCAGTGAGATTCTATTCCTTTTTTAGTTGTTTTTCCTTTTTTTAGTATATTCTAGATTCTACACATTTTCCTAGGACTTTCTTGGTAACCAAACACTCCAAATTCTCCTCTAAAAGCCTTGCAATCAAACTATGTGGTGGAGGAGCGTTCGCTGATCGCAGATCTACTGCATGGCCGGCTAGGTCTCTTGGCGATGGGGGCTTGGAGAAGGATTTGGATGAGGCTTTTTGTACCGTTTGTAATTAATGCTATGAAATGATGGGATAAATTTGTATTCACAGACTTTTGTATTTAAATATTGGATTTACCTGTTAATGTATTTGTTTTTTGTGATTACTTTTTCATTCGAATGCAAATAGTGATTTTGATGATGGATGATTGAATAAATAATGATTTAATCGCTAGCATAGGTTATGCATTCTCAATGAGTTTTGATAGCGTATGGCTTTTGATTAATTGTTAAATATTTAATCATTCATAGCTTTTAGGTTAATCTAAGCTTGTAGTTTAGGTTTTCCATTATCCCACAGTAAATAGCATTTCCTATTACGAACGGTTCATGCTCACCCTAATTCAATCTGATCCCCATAGCCATTCTCCATCTTTTAATTTCACTTAATTTTGATTACTGCCTTTGCATTAGTTAGCTATTAAGGGAATCAACCAATTAATCAATCAACTTTGAAATCAATTCTTTCTAGATTAGAATTCTTTTCAGCTGCTTATTAAATTTAACCATCGTTCGCTGTGGACGACCCGCACTCACCCTAACTATACGAATTAAGGTTAACTGTTTGTTGAGTGTGGACTTAAAAATTTACTAAATTTGGACGCACGGCGAGGAATTAACCTACCTTGCCCTAGTGCGGTCAAATTTTTGGCATCGTTGCCGGGGAACGTGCGTTGGATTGAATAGGAAGTTTTGGAGTTCTATTCTAGTTGAAAAAATATATTCCTTTTTTTCTTTTATTTTTCCTTGTTACCTTTGATGTGCTTGTTCTTGTTTCAGGCGGCTTAATCTGATCAATTCCAACTTGCTAAATTTCGCGCGCTAAAAAGCCCTCGAAGGCTAAATTGCTAAAAATTGCTAAAACAGGTTGGATTAGACCGCACAAAGACTAGCTATCTGGACCGAGGGGAGTTCTCTTAGCTCTTTTCTTCTTTTTAATTGTTGCATTGCATCATATTTTGAGCATACTGTGGGTGTGGGTTTACGGTTTGCATGCACGGTAGACATTCCATTCCACAAAAGTTGCACCCATTGGTCTAGGACTTAGAGACCACTTTGAGAGCTGCTAGGGCTTCTCTTCGCAACACTCAAGAGTCACCACCAACTGTAGACTGAGATATGGCAAATGCCCTAGGAAATAATGGTGGTGGAGTTGCTCAGCAGGCTCCACCTGCACCTAGGTTGTTGAATGATCATTTCATGCCAAACACATTCAGTCCACCATCATGCATACAAGTTCCTAACATAGAGGAGTTAACATATGATATCAAACAGCATACCATTCAATTACTCCCGACATTTTATGGGTTAGATCGTGAAAACTCATATGATCATTTGACTGAATTTGTGAATATATGCAATACCATAAAGATTAGAGATTTCCCACAAGAGTCTCTGTGTTTGTTCTTCTTCTCCTTCTCCCTGAAGGACAAGGCGAAACATTGGCTTACATTTCTCGAGCCTCCTCAACCCATCACCACATGGGATGAACTTCAAAGATTATTTCTTGCCCGCTACTATTCCATTGGCAAGACCTCCCAAATGCGTCATAGCATTCTCCACTTTACCCAAATTGAGGAAGAGTCTTTCAATGAGTCTTAGGAACGATTGAAAGAATTGCTTAGGCTTTGCCCACATCATGATATTCCTAGGTGGCAAATAGTGCAGGCATTCCTTAAGGTTGAGGGCAGAGTTTGTGAAGTTGGGGGTATACTTTCTGCTGTGTTGTGGTTTGGAACTGGTTGAAGCGTGCGTTGTTTATCTTGCGAATATGAGCCGCCCCCGAAGATCCACCGCTGCATGTTCCGGGCAGGATAGGAGGTCTGTCGTTGTTGACTCAAATTCTGATTCGGGCGAAGAAGAATTCGTTATACCACCTCCCCCACACATGCCTCGCTGACGCGGCTCATCATCTAGAGCTCCTCGACCTGTTGAGGAGGACTTTGCTGCAGAGGAGGATGAGTATGCCCATATTGGGGAGGAGACTGGTGAGGGCCCTAAGAGGGTACTAGAGAGCGACGATCCACGCACTGGCCGAAGAGTCAGGATGGCCAGTCAAGACTCTCAGAGGACCGCTTATGAGAATGCATTGAGGCGGAGGAAATTTAATGCGGATTCTGTACAACTTATGATTGAGTTCATGGCCGATGGGCCGATGGATATTATTGCACTCATCTTTTCTGAAATCTGAGCATACATCGCTTCTGTCCCATGGAGCAACATGCCGTACCCACAGATGATTACTTATTTTGTGCTGCGGGCAGGAGTTGATTCGGACGAGCAGCTACTTTGGGGCGAGGGCCCGATCACCCTCACTAGGAGTGCATCAGCGAGTCACGCTGCTAGAAGATTGAAGTCTACCCCTGTTGCCCCTACTCAGCCCTGAAGGAGACCACCGCCAGCTCCAGAGCCTAGTCTTTCCTCAGCATATCCCTGCTTATGAGCGATAGAGATTTCTTGAACCAGATTTGGATGGAGCAGCAGACGATGATAGCCACGCAGCAGACTCTATTGACTGGACAGCAGCACATGAATGAGACTCTGAGGTTATACTCGCGCCATATGAGAGCATTGTAGAGGAGTTAGCAGGGTGAGATTTTATTAGATGCCGAGATGGTTTTATTTGCACAGTCCCCTCCCACTCATGTGTCGGATGATGCCCAAAATAGTGATGATCCTGCAGGGAGCTGAGAGTTGTGTTGGGTGGAATTGGTGTTTTTTATGGGTGTTTTTGTTTTGGTGAATTTTGGTGAAAACTTGGGTTGCTCTGGTGGTGTTTATTTGGTTTTGTGTTTATCAGTTGTTTTTATTTGGGTTTAGTTGAGTTAGTTAGTTAGTTGGGAATGGTTATTGGGTAGATACCTTGAACCACATGTGATTAACCATTCTCAATTTTGGAGTTTCCTTTTCTTTTTAGTAGCCTTGGTACTTTTCAAGCTTTTTTAGTCCTTTTTGATTTCTAAATGTTACATTGCTCTCTCTTGATCAACAAATTTTGTGCATGAATGGTTATAATTATCCCTGTGATTGTTAGAATGAGCATTTCAATCTCCTATTCTCTTTGAATATGTGCTTAAATATATGAGTGGACTTGTATGTTTCCTTCTGCACATTATGGATAGATTAGTTCACCTTTATCTCGTGTGCGATTTTATTGCGAGTGATCACCTTGTGAGATTTTGAAATCAAAACTCGTCGATAGGATGAAACTCTAGCTTATTTTAACAGATAAATTAATCTATTGAAGCTCATAATGCACAAACACAATTAAGGACATTTTTCTAGTTGATTAAACAAAATTTTACAACAATAAAGGACAGCATGGTGCCATGCATGCAAAAACTGTATTAGCTTATCCATTCTGTTGTTCATGTTCAGACTTAGTTATTGGCTTTACATTATTTTTGGTAGCTATATTCCTGCTTTATCTTTTACTTAATTGGTTACTTTATATTGAAGTGTAGCTAGGGACTAGCAACATCTAAGTTGGGGGGTGTGATTGCTCGCAATCACAGGCCCTAACTTGATGGCTAATACCCCTAATTATACTTTAATAATAAGGTAATCTATTTGGTTTTGTTTAAATAATTCAATAATGGTATTTTCGGTCCCATTGCAGGTTTTTGGCCCAAAGAAGTCTCCTCGTATGCTTTTCGATGAAGCCTGAACCGAGGATAGAGATCTGGACGTCGCTGAGGAAGCATCGGGCTTGGTTTCGAGGTGGTTTGAAGTAGACAAGCTCATCTATCGATAGACGTCTATGGATATCGATAGATGAGGGCCTCTGTCAACAATTTTTTGAAGTTTATGCAAGATCTATCGATAGGCTACATAAGTTATCGATAGATAGAGGCTGCTGACCTTAAATTTTCGGATTCAAAAACACTGCATATCGATAGGCTTTATCAATGCTATTGATAGATGAAATGTGTTGTCTAACGGCGATTTCCATTGTTCGAGTTCTCTATCGATAGGCGCTCATCTGCTATCGATAGAGATTGTTCACTATTCCATTGCGATTTATCATCTTCGAATTCTCGATCGATAGGCCATTGACCGCGATAGAGATTGCTTCTCTCCGAATTTTCTGCATTATTTTCTTGTAAATATTGAGTGATTGAGGGGTATAAGCGTCATTTTACCCTCTAGGGTTTATGGGGACTATAAATAGTATGCTTTTGAGTGAGCTTCTATTCCCTTTTTACCTGTTTTTCCTTTTTTAGTATATTCTAGATTCTACACATTTTCCTAGGACTTTCTTGGTAAACAAACACTCCAAATTCTCCTCTAAAAGCCTTGCAATCAAACTATGTGGTGGAGGAGCGTTCGCCGATCGCCGATCTACTGCATGGCCAGCTAGGTCTCTTGGCAATGGGGCTTGGAGAAGGATTTGGGTGAGGCTCTTTGTACCATTTGTAATTAATGCTATGAAATGATGGGATAAATTTGTATTCGCAGACTTTTGTATTTAAATATTGGATTTACCTGTTAATGTATTTGTTTTCTGTGATTACTTTTTCATTCGAATGCAAATGGTGATTTCGATGATGGATGATTGAATAAATAATGATTTAATCGCTAGCATAGGTTATGCATTCTCAATGAGTTTTGATAGCATATGGCTTTTGATTAATTGTTAAATACTTAATCATTCATAGCTTTTAGGTTAATCTAAGCTTGTACTTTAGGTTTTCCATTATCCCACAGTAAATAGCATTTCCTATTACAAACGGTTCATGCTCACCCTAATTCAATCCGATCCCAATAGCCATTCTGCATCTTTTAATTTCACTTAATTTTGATTACTGCCTTTGCGTTTGTTAGCTATTAAGGGAATCAACCAATTAATCAATCAACTTTGAAATCAATTCTTTCCAGATTAGAATTCTTTTCAGCTGCCTATTAAATTTAACCATTGTTCTCTGTGGACGACCCGCACTCACCCTAACTATACGAATTGAGGTTAACTGTTTGTTGAGTATGGTCTTAAAAATTTACTTAATTTGGACGCGCGGCGAGGAATTAACCTCCCTTGCCCTAGCGCGGTCAGTTGGGTTCTTTGGAGGACACCTTACATTGGGTGCATCAAGCATTGCATTGAGAGGCTCATAGAGCCACAAGGGTTGGAAAACACAACTGCATTGATGTAGGGATAATTAATCTTTTACAGTTGATAATGATATACAACTGCCATGAGAACACTACGTATTTCTAAACACTTATTGAACGATATGATTCATAAATGGTTATGAACCTTGTTCCTTCTTTTATAACTGTTACGAGAATGATATGAATGGTAAATCCTGATTTTAAAGGATATGTTTATGAATGTTGAGAACCATGTTTCCTATTTGAACTATCAACTAGCTTTATGAACTGTATGAAAGGTTTTATGTGGAAATGCTTACAAATGGTGAACAATTTATAACTATGGGAATGGGGCTTTTCTATTAAATGCTTTATGAATAAGCTTGATAGGGCTATAATTAAAATATTTTACGAAATGTTATATGTTGTTGGTATTTGAAGATGTCTTGTCTTCTCAAATGATTTTATGATTAAGGAATGTGGTTGTTACACACTTGAATCTTTCACAACTCTTTGGAAAGGACTATGGCTTTGGAGATCTAATTTATACAACTGTTTTGAGCTAAGGCCCTAGAAATATTGAAATTCTAGAAATATTGAAATTCTTGTATTTAAATGGGAACGCTTGCTTATGGGTTTCCGGTTCATTGTATATTGGATACCATGTGATTGATCCTGGTTCTTGATATAAGACTTTACCACACAAGGATGTTGGCGGTATTTCGACCTGACTTCGATCATGGGCTCATCTCGGTGGACATGGCACGAATTATATCATTGGGGGTTATGGCTCATGGCCCTTCTTGATTATATTTTGGGTACGGGAGTGACTTCGGTCTCTGGCCAGGTTTAGTAATAGCTCGATTGAGCTAAAGGTTTGTTAGCCTAGAATCAACAGCCCTATAGTATATTTCAGTCCAAGTTTGGATATGCTATGGACCTTGAGGAGACGCGTATGCCACTCATGTCGATTCCATACTGATGGGTATACCATGGATCCTACGGGGTGACGTATAGTGCCATGCTGTGGATAAGGACGGTATTGGGCTCTAGTCCGCATGTGACGGTTCTTTCCACTTGTGAGGTATATGCCCTATTGTTACTGACTCTGGAGATTATGATTTTTCACTGAAAGTCCACACTGCATTTAAATTACTGTTTATGAAACTGATTTATAAATCTATAAATTCTTAAAATGTGAACTTTATATGAATATTCCTTGTATCACCATGTTGTTATTAATGCGTAGAAGTTATATTATTCATGCTGACAAATTCTAGGCTCATTTCTGCTTTTCATGGAGCATATTATAGGTTGACTCAGGGTACATGTTTGGTTGGCATAATTCTCTACTTGGGAAGTGATGGATAGCTACATAATTGTTTCCTGCATTGGTCTTATGTATATTATCTGAATATGTGAAAGGAATCGATCGAAATACATGGAATCGCAGCGGAAGACAAAACAAAACTTTTAAAAATATGATTCCATCATCGAATGATCCTAAACAAGAATGGAACAAGCATTGGGACATGTGATTCACATACAAGCAAATAAAATTTATAAAACATAAATTAATCTTACTTGATTCGCCTTTCGATTTGCAATCCTCGACCTTGAACTTCAACGCAATGAAGTCTCCAATGGTATCCACACGAGAGTAAGATTCCCTAGACCCTTCTAGTATTTCACAACGCTTGTGAACAAGCTAGAATGGAGAGGGAGAGGAGAGAGAATTTTTGGCCAAGGGGTTAGCTTAACCCTAGAATGTGTAAAACCACATATTTA